>JASSRY010000061.1:1052784-1072329 GCA_032466555.1 Tinamus major
CATCCTAGTTTTCTCATGGCAATTTAGTCTATCTGCTGTCTCCCCCTGGTCTCACTGTTCTCTATCTCTGTATAATCACATAGATGCCTATATGTATAGCTGTACTGTCTGTGGCTGATTAATGCTGTGACAGTGCAATGCCTTGTTTTGAAATGTCTTTTGTAAGGTTAAACTGTATTGCTGACAAGGATTGACAGCTGCTGAGAATAAAATAATGAGGGATTCACTCTCACTGCCTGTGCAAATTTCTCACTGAAGTTTTTGTTGCTTATCTCTAGAACCATTTGCCTCTGATACTGTTCCCCTTATGAACTACAACTGCCTGTCTTCCTTTTTCTAACAGAATTGCCTTAAGTAATTTGCTAATATAAAAATGGCACAGCTTATAGAAAGAATTATGGTTATAAGCTAGAAAGTAAAAATGGGTGCTATTTAAAAACACCCAGGCTCCTGTTACTTGTTCTGCAATGACTGTTTTCTATAGCCTGCAGAATATGGTCTGGGAAGATTTGGCATGCTTCATGTACCAGTAACTAAGCCTCATGTAATGACCATGTGAAAAGCAGCTGCATGAATTTTTTTGTTTATTTTTCTTAATTTTCTGATAAAATTTTGTTGCAGGGAGATGTCATTAAGTGGTATTGATGAGCAGGAGAATTGTTCAGGTCTAATTATTTGGCAAGGTGTGATCAAGGAGTAGTAGTTTAGAGGATGAAAACTTAAGTTTTGAAAAGACTTCCCCTAGTCTTTTTCAATCTAGCAGTATTTCAAGATAACAAAGTACTAGTTCAAGAGTGTGTGAACTTGTACTGCAATAAAAATCTTAATAGGAAACAGGTATAAGAATAAAGTTATGTGAATAAATGAGGTCTATAAGTATGCCTATTTGAACTATGCAGAAATAGTCTTTCAGTGAAATCTTGTCCTTAAACTCAGAAAACCCATTTACCCCTGAGGGCCTTTGTCTCACTATCTGGAAAATTCAAGGTGCTTTGGAATCCAAATTTGTTTAAGAACCAAGTCAGCAGGGAAGTTTGCATCAGTATAACAACTTAGTAGCTTGCTTTGCCCTGACTTTCTTCCTGCAAGAAACCATTTTATCTTGTGCTTGTCACGCCATATCCTTTATCAAACATGTACAATAGAGATAAAAAAATAGATAACTTTAAAATCAAACAAAAAAAATCACACCTTTTTTGGTTGTTGAAAAGGTACTGTTAAGGTACAACTAGTAGAGATGAAACGTCAGCAGCTTTTCCTAAGGTAGAGACCTGTCATCCATGCTTCGCTGTATGTGCATTTTCTGACTTCCTGGTTGGCCCCTCTATTATCACCTTGTCCACATGATAATGTGTAAATCAGGCCTTTCTGTGCTCTTCATATGCTTGCTTTTTTATTATTTTAATGAATGGTTTGTAGTGTGCAGTAGAGATGGGAAGTGAGCGTCAGTGTGAGTGTTAGAAACATGAGTGATTGCTCTACAACCTGTAACTGTTTCAGAAACTGTACCTGTGCAGAAACCTCATTCAGATTTCTAAAATGAAGAAGCTGAAACACATTCATAGATTGGTCAAGCCTTACTCAGTGGGCAGATTTCAGCCATGTGATGGAGTTGTAAGAAGCAAATGAGTGAGAAAAAATTAGACTCTTCCCTAAGGAAGAACTAGCCTCCTTCCTCCTGCCTCAACACCACCACCAAAAAAAAGCAAAAGAGTTTATGGAAACTTAAAACATTTAATTAAAAGTTATGTTATAAATGGTGGCTATAGCATAACATTATCATAAGTGTAAAACTATATAAATGCACGCACAGCTAATAGATGCATCTCCTTTGCAGGCCTTATATTAGAAAACTGCTTCACATTTTTTTGTCCATCTTTCCTGTTTTGTTTTGCAGTAGCATGACTCTTCAGTTTTACTTGTGACAACTTAATTTAGGTTAATATATCTGTTATAAAGCCTTCCAAAGTCTAGGTAAAATCCTTTAAGCGCTACAGGAATGAGAAGGCCCTCTTCGGAGCATGTTTGATAAAACAGCCTGACTTCTTTTTCTGCTAGTCTAAATGACATTCTTCAAAGCTAAGTTTGCAATAATGCTTAGAATGTCTTCTTCTGTGGAGAACTTTCTCATGTGAAAATACTGTAACTTAACAGCGATGTTGAATATTGTCTGAACTGCATGTACTTTTTTTTTTTTCCTCTTCTCCGGTAAGATAATAAGTTAGTATTTAGGAAAGTAAAAGCACAGAATCACCTTTTAAACAGTGACATCTTTTATTTCTATGAAGAATCTGTTGCCAGTTTCTTCCTGGGACATAAAACATGGTGTCTATAAACATACTGGACAAAAACATTGCAGTAATCAGTACTTTCTTGTTAGTGATAGATGATGAATACTTGAAGGGTTTAACAGAACAAGTCAGTGTAGGCATGTGTGCCTTTTTTTCTCTTTTTTTACTACTTGTATGTAATGTCCATAAACTGTCATGATCTAGATGAACAGGTGGAGGGCACTTCCTCACAGGTGTTTCTGAGTCTTCCAGTATAAATACGTAGTTATGTTCAGAAGCCTGTGCAACTGATTTGGTTTTATATCTTTTTTTCCTTTTTTTTTTTTTTTTTTTCTTATGTATTTACCAAGGAACAGAAAATAAGCTGTCAAGGGTGTGGTGAAAGGAAGGAGTGTGAGGTGGAGTGTTAGGAGCACTTTGTGCGTCTTCACTCTTAGAGTGATTGTCACTTCTTTGCTCTTGAAGGTGCTCCTCTGCCTAACAAGACATCTTACTGCAACACTTGATTTCCTTTTGAAGAACAAAACTACTTTCATGTGGAGCCGATTTACAACTGCCATGAAAAATGGAAGAAATAAGAACTATGAGTTTAGTTTTTCATACTCTTAATTTCCTTGAATGGTACTCTAATGCTTGCTATGCCCTCGTTAAGTCAAACTACATTAAGTGAAACTCTTCAGTGAGTGAGATATTGCTTAGTGTGGTCAAAGGTGGCATAATCTAGCCAAGTGCCTGTTTCCAGTTCATATCAGCTGAACAGTAGTAAAAAATGAAATAGCTTAATTGCTTCTTTTGGGATTTGCTGAAAATGTGCCATGAAGGGATTGATAAAACTCTATTCAAAATAGGAACACCAATATCTGTACTGTCCCCTTAAAATTTGCTGTGGTTTGAGTTGTGGAGTTCTTTTTTTATGGTCTCCCTCTCTGAAGCTCTATTTGGGTTCCTCATCTCATGTCTCACTAATACTTGTGAAGCTTGTGCTTTATGGTGGTAAATACTCTTTTGTGTGACTTGACATTTTTTTCAGGGATATAATGTACCCAAGAGAGTCTCTGTCCTGGCCCAATGACTCAGAAAACTCTGAAAATATACCACATAGTGTGGGAAATTTCAGAGCTGTTGCAGGAGGAAATGCTGGTGACTAATTCAGTTACAAAACAGCAAGCAGAAGATGAATTTTGTGCATATTGTTCATCTGTGATTTAATGTATCTTAACACTGTGTTTTTGATGGACATCAGCACTGTGACTTGGAGTTGCTGCCTACTCTTACTGGCTGTAGCCTTAAAACATAGTCATGATATTTATCCAATGCTCCAACTTTCTACTGTCTCTGCAATATCCTGTGTTGCATATCTTCAAGCACTATCTAATGAAAAGAACTTTTCAGAACTAGAGAAGTCAGCATGTATTTTTCCTTCATTGAGGGAATGTCAGGCAGTTCAAGAAATTACCAGCCAGTGATCACTGGTGAAACTATCTTGATATTTTTCTTCTTCTTTTAATTTTATGTGTATTCTTTGTGCTGAACAAAAAGGTCTAGGAGCAATGATCCTAGTCTCCTCCAACTAGGAGAAAGCCTCTCTGTTCAGACTGTGTTTGTCTTAAGTGGCTTCTGAGAAACCCAAGCATTAGCTTCAAGAAATATAACTCTGAAGGGGTTACCTGAAAGGTTAGCAGAAATGCTGAGCTCTTGGCAGAATCAAAATGCTGAGAAATTTCGAAAGTATTTCCAAAGAGATAGTTGTCAGCCATGATAATAAAATGTTTATTTGGATGTATAAATATGTTTTTTTTAAGTTTACTTCAACTTTCCGTACTGTTATGCATTTTGACAGAAGTAGTTTTAGTGAGAAGTGGGCAATAAGACCCATTTCATAATAAGCAGAACTTGTTTTAGAGAAATGAAGATCTGTGAGCAGCACATCTGCAGGCAGCAGTTCATTCACTGCAGCATGTGGAAGTTCAGGTTTTTATATCTGCCAGAGCAATCTCTTGACCTCAGATAATGTGTTCTCTGTTATCTCTCCTTGAATAGCAGGAGTTGAAATGACTAACCAACCAAGTCTTTACTGCATCTTGCTTTTTCTACTGCCCATTGGTTCCATCCGTGATGGTGCCAGACAGACCATAAACAAGCATTTTAGATTTGAATTAAAAATGTTCTTCCACAACAGTTGTACAAAAGAGGCAAGTAAGTAGTCCATGCACATTGTGATGCTTCACTCGGCGCTGTCCTCTCGCTGTGGCTGCTGTTTGAGCAAGCCCTGCAGAGAACTTCCTTGGCCAGTCTCCAGTAGCGTTCTTGGGTGTTGTAGGGAGTTCAGCCTCAGTTCATGGTGGCTTCAGCATAACCCCCTGCAAAACGATGAGACTGCATAGTACGTTCTTTTCCATTTCTTGAAAGTTTAGAAAATACTGGTGTGTTAGGAGTTAAAAGAGCAAGTATAATATATGGGATTTCAGGTTAGTGCCTTGGCTTGTTTTTGTTTTGGCACAGTACTGGGGCTTCATAATTGGGTTTCAGTGATTCCAGAGAGGAGGGTCTGGCCTCTGTTCATATTTGATCAATGCAGAGCAGGTGCTTGGTAACTCCCAGATAACTTGAATGATTTATGCTAGGATTGTGGGAATCCATTAACAGGAGGATGTAGCAATAATATGCCGGGAGAGTAGGGAGTTTACTTTTGTGTGTGGTGGTGTGTGTGGTTTTTTTTTGTTTTGTTTTGTTTTGTTTTTTTTTTTTTAAGCTTAGGTTAAAAGAAGGTTAGGTAGAAGACAGACTTTAGCTCATCTCTGACCGTTATCTGTAATATCGGGAACATGAGAGGGAGGGGGTGGTAAGAAGGACAAATCAGATATGTCAAGATTATCTGCATTTCTTCTTCCTTTGCCTTTTGTCTGACTCATTTGATTATTTCTCCAAAGGCAGACACAGAATAATATAGCTATTCAGTGACCACAAAATATCATTTGCTAGAATTTCCCTTAAATTATGCCAGATCTTTCAGAAAACTCTTAAGTTTTGGAATTCACTCAATTCTAGGTTTCTCTACAGATGTTACAAGTAAGTTTTCAGTTCTGACTGCATTTTCAGGAGCATTTCATCAGACTATTCTGAAGAAAAACTAACTGAGCTGCTCTGGTGACCTGTCTGGATTTGTACTGACTAATTTCGGGGAGCAGACAAGAGCTGTTTTTAAATCCGTCAGATAGTTTCACTCCTTCGTAGTCAGCATACCAGTTATTTTGGTCTTATATTTTGTTTTCTGTATATCAGTTGCTATGCTGTGGCACAGAATTTTTCATCTGTGTTCTAGTTTTCATCCTTGTTCTTGCAGCCATTTCAAAAACTTGGTGGTTATTCCTAGGCAACTAAGAAATTATTAAGTAAGATTTATAGACTCTGTGACATAAGATATCTGAGGCAAACAGAGACAACACAGCTGTCTAGTAATGCCATCTGTGGAATAAAAGGCAGGGAGTGAAAGGTTTAGGCTTTTCAAACCTCCTGGGGACTTAGCATGCCACTTGAGTAAATTGCAGGGTTGGCACGGGCAAGTCAACTTTATGCCAATTTGGCTTTCCTGCCAGAAGCATCAATGTTGTGTGGAGCACATCAGAATAAGATTGAGATATGTGTAAAAGCTTTCTTTCTTGAAGATAATAAGAAAACACTGGATTCCATTAATCTGCGCTCAAAATTCCCAAGAGAGTAGGTGCTACGAATAATATTGACTTTATCTCCTAATTAAAATCTGTTTTTGTCCAAAAGTAGTATTAAATTGGGTTCACTTTTAGGTCTTCTGTCTTCTTGGTTGACATACCCAAGTGGCAGAAGCTGATTTTTTTTTTTTTTTTTCCTTCTGTGCTGGATGAACACTTAAAACCAAGCTGAAACAGTAATTGTTTCATATTACAGGTAATTATTCTCACCTATGTTCCACCAGTTAGTTCTTGTGTGTCTTGGTATGTTAATGACAAGTTTTAAGCTCTACAGTCAAAGTTTAAGTTTCTTTTCAGTATGAAATAATTTTATTTGGTATAGGTTCTAGAGAAAATGATGTAGAATCATTTCAGTTTGAGGGGCTTCTGCAACTGATTTTATTTTTACATATGTACTTTAAGATATTTTGAAAATGTGTGTATGAAATAATATTTTGTATTTACTGCAACAGGAAGGTGAGCTTTCTACCAAACACCTTACGGCAGTGACCTCTGATGGTTAATTACATATGATATGATGAAAAGTAGATTATTCACATAATACTAATGCCAGGCTATGTACAAATGTCTGTTTTAAATTTACATGAAATTTAGAATATATTTCTATTAGATTTATGTTTCAGAAATTTTATTTCATGTTATTGTATAGCGTGGTCTAAACCCTTTTGGGAAAAGGTGTCATCCCTTTCCCCCAGAGCAAACTTACCTTGCAATTAACATGTCAATTATGTCACTTACTGCTGGTCTGTCTTTGCATCTGATGGGAACTAACTATACAGAACAGAAAAAGCAGTTACTATTAATTACTACTAAAAGGGAAAAGTGTTTTCTAGTCCCCTTATATTAGTATCTTTAAGTATTGTAACCAGGCTTTATCAGACTGGTCTCATCTGGCTTTAGGGACAAACCGTCCCAGGCATAAGCACTTTTTTTGCTCCTCCTCAAGTATGCTGCTTATTTCCAGTTGGAATAGCTGTAAAAGGCTTCCTGACAAGTTGGTTTGTCATGCACTACTTGTTTTCCTTAAAGTAAAGAAAGTATTTGAAGATCCAACCTTCTTGACAGGGTATTTCACACTTCTCAATAAGTGATATGGGCTGTTGGTCTTTGAAACACTCATTCTGTTTAGACGCATTCTAAACTTTCTGGTTTTGCCTGGGATCTCTGTTATTTCTCACTAGCAGCTGAAGCTGATACAAACAAGTGCGTGTGGTGGTGGTGTGGTTTTGTGTATTTTTATTTTTTTCCTTAATCTCAGAAATCTAATGGACCCAAAAGCTTTTCCTTTTTAATGGCCCTGTTTTTTTTCTCTCTCTAGATAGTGTTCATGTTCTTTTTTTGTCATACTCAACAAAACTCCATGTGTCCTTGTCATAATGCTGGCTTGAAATTAAAAAGAATAAAACCAATAATAATAAAAACTACTTTTGACTTGAGGAGACTGAACTGAAATAAAATGTTGGTTTTCAGTCTGTCAGAGGAAGTGTTTTGCCCCATCTTGGAGGTTATCTTTTTCTTTTAATTTCTTTTAATTTTTAAAAATCTCTTTACCCTTCCTTTTTAAGACTAAGCAAATCAGAATAGAACTACTAGATGACTAGTAAATACTCGATTTTCTCCCAGGCCTATTTGGTGGTAGCTTTCCAAGCCCTGAAACGTGCTCAGGGAAGATGTGCCTGGAGCTGATGTCCTGGCCAGCTCCTGCAGCCGTCAGAGCTCCCTGGCCTCCAGCTGCGCTGCTGCTGGTGCTGCGGAAAGCTGGACCTAAGGGATCTCTCAGAAGAAGGAAAAAAAGCACAAGGAATTGTAGTATTTGGAAAGGCACAAACCTTACCTGAAATCTCTTTAGAGTATGACTTAATACAGGATTAGATTTGGTAGTGAAATAGGGAGGGAAAAGTAGCATGTAGCCAAATACTAAATGAAGTTTTTCAGTTGCTGACTCTTTTTTGTTCTAACTATCTCAGAATAACTTGGTATTTGCTCTGTGGCTTAGAATAGATGCCAATTACAAGCTCTGTGAGCTTTGCAGACAGTGGTCATGGACAATACACTAAGGCATGAGCCTGTTCCAGGAATAAATACATCACTGTTGTGTGTTTTATGGCACCATAGTGCAAACCTTTTGATGTCAAATTGCTGCCTCCTTTTTCTCTTTGTGTATTTTTCCCCTTCTGTCTCCTTTTCTGTGTTGTAGAACAAGCTGCCCAGGGAATAGAGAATAAGAGATGCTGTAAAATGATGACTTTACCTTATTCAATTAAGTTATGGTTAAAGAGATTCAAAAGGGAGAGGAACAAGAAGTTATTTTTAGCTCTGATCGTATTTTTAGACTCCATTGTATGAACACCTATCATGGTTTTGCATGCTAGTTAGACCAAAGTGGATTTGCTCCAGTTCTCGTGTTTTTGTTAGAAGATAAAGAGCAGCAGATAGGAGTACTTGATTACGTCCTAACTTTATTGATTTGATCCTAGTCCTGTAAAATTAATAGAAACAAAACTATAGCTTTAGAGAAAGCTAAAAATAAAAATACAATTGATTCAAGATAAGTTTATTAATAAGCTTCCATGTGTATATATATCACAGAAAACTTAGCTGTTGTAAAGCAGCTGAAGTACTATTTTAAAAAAAAAAAAAAAAGGGGGGGGGGAGGCTGGCCTTATTCTTGAAAACTATTCCCTTATTCAGTTTGTAATAAGCTTCTGTTTGACTCTCAAAGGCAATATTTACTGATTAAACAAAACTATAGTCACCTGGTGACCCTACTCATGTAAATTAGTTTCAGATAATTTAGAATTTGTGTATTGAAAGATATTTTAACATTAGTAAATCCATCCTGTAATGATATTATGCACTGCTCATCTTTTCCATAAGTGATAGATGTGATATCCCTTAAGGTAAGTGTCTTTAAAATTGTTTGTGGAGACCTTTTTCTGAATGCATCTCTGCAGATTTTTATGTTGCTATTTTCAAGTACATTTTGGATGTTCAACTAACAAAATAATGCTCGGTGAAAATATCATTTTAGTTATGATCAAATAAAAAGTTATTGAGGATATAAGCAAATAAATTTTTGAATCTCTGTAAGCCTTCTTTAGAGTAAAACATCTCAGAGAACAGTAAATGCAGGAGAATTAACATGCATTCTTTTTAGCTTCTTTAGAAATATTTATTTCTTTTTAACTTATGTAGTACACAGTTGTGTGAGCTCTAAGGGTCTCAAATTTGAATTATTTAAAACTAGCTGCTAGGATTGTTGAAAGGATGAAAAATTTAGTGGTGTTTGTGGTAGTGGGCCAATGTATTAAATGATATTGTCAGTGTTATGTAGTTGAGGGTTTTTCTCCCATCTTCTCTGATAGGATAAATACTTCCTCTTGTTTCTCATTTGTAAAACTGATTTTCAAGTGGTTTAATTCTCCTAAGTGTAGAAATGTGAACCTGGTGCATGATAATGAACAGTAAGTAGTAATATAAGATTTCAGTTTGGACTGTAGCACCTCATTTTGTATGATTTCTGTCTTTGCGTAGTTCCTTCATGATAACGCAGGCAGAAGCTAAAGGTGATGCATCGTGGTTCTTCACCTTGATTACAAACCCAGCAGTTCCTACTGATGATAACGCATTCCGAATTTTACAATTTCCAACTCCAATTTTCCTCATGTGAAGACAGGAGAAGATAAGCGTATAACTTAGCTTATCTTGAATCTTGTATGAACCCTAGAGAACTTGGCAGCACTTTTATTAATGCATGTTGTTATCTGACAAAATCTGGCTCTCATGACTTCTGTGTCAGGCCACTTTTACAGCAGGAATGCTGTAGGATATTGGTATGTTCTGGTGGCAAAACAGCACTAAAGCAGATGTGGATGTGCCGCACACTGCGGTCGGTGCCGTCTGCTGGCTGTCCTGACCAAGCAGAAGCACCGCTGAGCTGATCTGCGTGTCCCATGGTGTGGCAGCCTTGGCCTTTTCACATTGCTGACTGGTCATTTTCATGGCTGGAGGTGGAATACCATGCCATGGTCTCAGCAATGTGCTCCAGGCCTCTCACACCTGGTTAGGTAGGTGCTTTGATTCTTTTTCAGCTTCCCCCCTGTTTAGCTGCAGTGGTAACCCAGCACCTTCCACTCATCAGTGCCATGAGTTATTTGTCTTGGTATCTGTTAAAGACACTTAGCATCTTTAATTGAGTAGGCTAATATTTTTTAGGAAAACTGGGTACAAGGCAAGTCCCTCTTTCTCTTTTTTTCCATATTTCTAGGTTTATCTTTGAAGAAGAGCAACTTGTTATTTTTCTTTAGAAATGTGTGAAGTAAAGTAAATTTGGAAAGGAAGGAAGTGAGGGCATATAATGTAGCAGCATCAGCCAAGGGACCAATGGAATGTTTCTTTACCATCAGCATATGAAATATATTGAACTTTCTGGGGATGCTTAAACTTTTAGAGCCATCTGCTTAATGGAGTCAAAGATTGTGACTAGTTTTGGCTTCCGTAGGGTCAAATGGCTACTTAAAAATCCTGAATGCTTTAGATGTGCTGAAATGTTTCTTTCTGACATTTTTAGAAATGAGTTGTCTGACTCTGTTTTGATTATTTGAACTCCAGTTTTCCACAAAGATACTACCCACAGGAATAGCTACATAGCAGAAAACCTGAAGTTTTTATCAGGTTTTGAGCAATGTTAGGGCTATACTGTGCCTTTGATATCTACACAGAGCTCACCTGTGAGTGAGAAGCACCCTGCAGATCAGGGTTGGGGGAAGGAAATAAGTAATTGAATGTGTAGGATGTAAAAGTGCTGCAATAGCAGCAAGGCATGAGGGATTTTGTGTACAGTGAATGCAGGAGATATCTACTGACTAAACAGACAGGCACGGACAGATAATCTTAATGTCTGTGGCAAAGCTGTGTGGAGCTGCAGAAGCTCCAGGAGGTTGGGTACTCGGGAGCTAATTGATTTTACTGCCTGCAGAATGACTAAAGATGAGAATGGAGAGAACTCCACTGGCACCATCTGTGATTCACAGCCATTTCATGGCATGCTTGTTATAATGTGGGAGTATACTCAAGTTGGCAATTTTGTATGTAAAGGTGGCTGCAATCTGAGGGCTAATGCAGTACTTTGAGTCACTTCAGCTGCCTAACAACAAATGGCATGCATAGCTACTAGCTGTATCAGAAAAGAGGGATTTCTGCCTCATTTTTTAATGACTACATTCTGTTAGGTTAGCTGTCTTGACTGTTTTAGTCTAGAACAGAATAAACTACACGATTTTAAAATATTTCAGAATATTGACTGGGGTTTTTTTTATACACAAGTATCCTACTGGATTTAATCCAGTTTCCTTTAGTATAATTTTTCTTCCAATGTGAGACTGTTCAGTGCTCTTGGCATTATGAGAAACTTTGAGAAGTTATTTGTAGTCTCATAGAAGGCTGTAGTGGTGGTGGCCTATGTGGGTCTGTGTTGTCCTGCGCCATCTTGAATTTTAGGTGATTTACCCCAAATATCTGACTAGCAGATAGTTGAATTTTATTTTTGGCAAGTCCTCCTTTCTAACCTTATAGATGGACCTCTGCAGGAGTGCTAATAATGTAATGTACTGTCAGAAAAATTAATGAACGTAACTCAGAATAAGAACACACTTGTCTACATGTCCTGTAGACAAGAAACAAATCCTCTGAATTGCAAGAGATGCAACACATGCTAAATTCTCAATACCGGTCTGTCCAAAACCTCTGTCCATGGATTTTATTTTTTTTGCTTGTTGATGGTTTCTTTTTTTCTTTGATTCCTCCCCCCGCCCCCTGCATATTAAAGGAGATGCTTTTCTCCTTGTTGGTTTAGTGCTGGTCTTTTGAAGAAGAAGAAAAAAATCCTAGTTTGGATGTAGGTGATGGACACCATGCCTCAAACTGCCTTTGCAGTTTGACAGGAGACATGTCTGCTTAGGTCTTCAGACTGCACTAGAGTTGCTGGTGCCCCAAGGATTTGCCTCATACCACCCTCAAATGGGATTCATTAGCACTGGATAGCATGAGTTGTGCTTTGTACTTGGCTTCACTGAATTCACACTCGGTATCTGATAGACTTTAAAAGTAAGAATATTATAATCTAGTTCTAGTTTGCAAATGTCTATGCCAAGTACATGAGATTGAAATAGGAATAATTAGAAAAATAAAGAGCAGTAAAATGCAGCCTCATGCAGGCTATACCAGGTGCCTGACAAGTACTTGACCTTAGATTGCTTTTGATTGTCTTTGGATTTTTAGAAAACAGGGAAGTGACCCAGCAGTGACTCTCACTCCTCTTTCTTTATCAGCCTTAAAGGATCTTAGAGCTGTTCAAATAATTTCCGTATCTTATGTATCTTGCTATTCAACATCAGTTTGTTTTGAGCCCTTCAGAGGCTGCACATGCCACATTAATAACACGTCATCTTGTTAGAGCATTTGATCCAGACTACTCCCACCTTATTGATACAGGGCTTGTTAGAATCACAGATGGCCAATAACTGTCCTGTTCAGCTAACTATTGAACAAATCACTTTGTTTAAGCCATCAGGGAAAAATCAGCTTGGAACTTTGAGTTCATGAGATGTGGGTAATGTGCAAGGAATCTTTTTTATATAAGACAATGGTTTAAAATTGCTGATTTGTCCAGATAAACAGGTATCACATAACCTGTTAAGTAATAGTTTTTAGAACCAAGTATTCGCAATTTCAGAGGCTTTTGTGTTGCACATATTTAAAATTAAATGAATGGATTGAACTGATAAGTTAATGAACTTTTTTCTTCTTTTCTGCTGAATGTTTAAGAATAACTTGGCAATCAGTGAATATGAGATGCCACTACGAAGAAGTGATAAAGTTGTACAACTCCCAGCTAAGTTGGATCACCCTAAATCAAGTATTTGGAAGCATTAACGAATCCTTAACTGTAGTGGGGGTTTTGCTTACCCCAGGTAATAAATCAGAGACTTATTTCTGTCACTTCTAGCACAATAGGTTCACTGAAAATTATATTGCTATTTGAACTTAGATAAGTCTGTGTATATATTTAAAAATATAGAGGGGGAAATGCCTGTTTTTGACCCTAAGTCAGATAAAATATGACAAAAACGCAGGAAAAGCAGGAAACTTCAGAAAATGCTAGATGTTATAGAAAGCGTAAGGAGCTGAGAGCATTTCAGTTTTTCACTTAGTGTAAGGACGAACTTCTGCATTAAGGGAAGGATGTATTGTGTTTTCCTAGAAATTACAACGTGGTTTGTGGTAAAGCCTGTTTTTGGTGGGTTTATTTACTTCTTATAAAATCTATAGCTACAGTCACAGTTACATTTAAAAAATATATTATCTTTTTTCTCTATGCTATTTTTCTTGCTAACAAGGAGATGTTTCATTCATATGCTCTACTCCATTTGAATTCCCTGCCTCTTTTGTAGTTGCTTTTCAAGAAATTAGATGGAATTCGATGAAGTTACTGCTTGTCTCTTATCTTTTCTGTTTCCGTCTCTCCTTCACACAACTTCTGTTATGTTAATCTAGCTGTAATTGGGGGGATCTTTCATCCTGTTCACTTAATTCTGTTTCCCTTCCTCTTTTGTGTGGTCTGCATATTGCATAAAGAGTGAGGTCAGGTTTTATTTTTATTCAACTTTCTGAACTAGTTCACTTATCTCTTCTTGTTTTATTCTCAAAACAGCACTGTTGTTTTCCCACCTACCCCAAATAGGTTTTTGTGAATACTTGAACACATTTGGCCTAATATATAGCAGTCCTTTGAGAAATATGCTACATAAAGCTAAAGGTTCTGTAGCCTACAGTAAAATGAAAAAAGTTGATAGCCTTTTTGTTTGTTTTCTTTTTATTTTTTTATTTTTTATTTATTTATTTTTTTTAAACACATGGGTACAAGTGCATGCGTAATGAGTTTTCTGGCCCAAATAAAAATCTGGAAACTGAATGTATGTGTAAAGTAATCCACCAAATCCATCCGTAGATGCATAAATGTGATCTGATTTTTCAGGAGAAATATCTTCCTTGAGGCATGGGTGTCCATTATACTCATGAACTCCCATGATGATTATGAAGAGGAGTTACCCATGTAACTATCTTTATGATTATACATAAAGGCCTGATCATTGAGCAGAAAAGGTCAGAGAAGAAAGGGAAATGATTATGCTTAGCAAGAAGTGGTTTTTCTTTCTAGAGGGCCCCATTCAGTTGGAGCAGTGTGTGTACTTGGCCTCGCTTAGGTCTTCATCACTACTGTAATGGTGACTGTCCTACTATTACTTACACTGCTAATAGATAGAAAGCTGTTGGCATCAAGTTCTTTTTTACTTATGCAAAGGCCAATTGACCAATCTGATTAAAGACTGCAGTGTATTAAATTCAGGCAACTGCATAATGCTGAAAATTGCTTATGATTTCTTTTTCTCTTCCTTTATTCATCCCCAAAGATGGAAATGTAGGCGCATTCTGTGCGTAGTGAATTTTAAGCTCTGCCTGCGTGTGAAAGATTTTGGAATTAAAACAGTTGGGGACAGGAGTACACGTTACTGTTTCATCACAAGTGTTCTTGAAATAGCTGTCAAGGACAAAGCAGAGCTCCTTCTGGTGTCTGGCTTCTGCAGAGAAGATTTAATTTCAGGCGTTCAGGAGCATGCTGCTTTAGTGAGCAGTTTGGATTTTCACTGATGGCATTACCATTTGGTATGCATAAGTGGGATGTTTTAAGTGGGATCGCTGCTAAGTTTCCTTGCTGGCTCATGACCGGTCGTTGCTAAGAGATGTTCACACGTATTTGCTGTGTGAGGGAGTGCATCTCTGTTATGTAGATTTTGATAGCACGATCCAGAAGATATGAATATGCTAATGGCTGAGCTGTACAGAGTAAGGAGAAAATATGAAACTAAAAGCACTAGAACTATTTTCTTCTCTATCTTTTCTTTTTTGTAAATAGTTTTGACAATAATTGTGTGGTGAAATTGAAGCTATTTTTCTCCAGTGTTTCTTTGGCCTTCTGAAGCAGGGTTTTTGAAACAGTGGATGAGGTGACAGGATGCAGGGCAGGCTCCATAAATGATCATTCCTGTAACAGAAAATGGCAGCCTCAGGCCTTAACCCACAGGCCTGGGTTGGGAGCCTTCAGCATGGGACGAATCATGCCTTCGGAACAGTTGTTATGCCAAGGATGATTAATACACAACTTTTTTGGTAGAAATGGATGAGCGCTTGCATGAAGTGAGCAATCTGAAGTCCAGAAGTGTTAAAGGCTCTCAAACTTGCTGATATAAGGAAAAATAGTAATAATAATGCAGCCAGGTGTTACCTGCTAGAATTCCTCCAGGCATCCACAGTAACTATTTAGGTATTTTCATACTACTCCCTCTCTAACAAAACACAAAAAAAATCTAAAGTGGGTTAACCCCCCAAAAAAAAAAAAAAAAAAAAAAAAAAAAGGGCAGTGGAGGGGGACACTTGGAACACTTCGGTCTGAAATTTGGCAAGTAGTAGATTTTCTCTCTTAAATTGAGGACAGCGTTTAAAAGCTGTAAAATTCAGTTGAACCTCTCCTGTTTGGATGAGCATTGCCCTACTTAGTGGGTACCGTAGTACCTAACTAATGAAAAATAAGGGCTACTGGAAAAGAGTGACACTATGTAGAAACTGAAGGAACCTGGTAAAAGTGTTTGTAATAGACCAATAAGATGATGGCATTATTATCTTGTTTTCCATGTTTATGATCTTAAAAATATGTTTTCTTAAATGGCCAAACTTTCATCTCCTTTCCAACTTTAGAACCAAGTCATAAATGATGTGCTGCTGACATGAGTTTTAGCGTTTCAAAGGTAAATTGATTTTTTTTTTTTTTTTTTTTGCATTGGAGTTGCCCTTAAGACTATAGGTTTCTGTGGTGATAGTTCCTCAAAATTCTAATCCTAATTATTTAATTTTGATCTGAAGTATTCAGAGAATTACAGATAAGGTATTCCAACATTGTTTGACATATATCTATGTATGCTTCTCCTACTTTTTTCCCCCAAAGTCATCAAAATGCTTTTTGTTTCTTTTCTCACTTAAAGCTTTCATGCCATTTTTTATCAATATAAATGCAGTCAGTTCCAGCACTTGAGCCAAGTAGTAGATTGTATCTGTTTCAGAGAGAGGCAACAAGTTTTCATTGAAGAAATGGTTTTTGGTTTCAAGCTTTACGAGAACTCATCACAAATGGTACAGATATTATTTTAATTAGGAAAAATTACCTTGACTCTGTGTCCTTAATTATTCTCAGAATGTCAAACAGATAATGAACAATTCAATATAGGCATAAAAATAACTTTGCTTCACTGGTTTGACTTTGAAACAATCTTCAAGCACTTTGACTCTGGAAACACTTCTTAGTCTACAGCTATGAGGCTTTTTTTTTTTTTCTCCTTCTTTTAAAGAAGGTTGTTGAGGACCTACCCAGTGAGTAATATGCAATTATTGTGGAAGTAGAAGGGGAAGCAAGATGATTTGTGAACCAATAATCAGCATTACTTTGCTATAAAAACACTCTGCCCTAACTCTAACAAAAGGCAGTATTTTAAGAAATGATGTAAACTAGCTGCTCTTTGCTTAATTGTACTAAAATTGCTGATTTAAGGGAATTGTGAAATTCTGTTAGAATGGAGTAGGTTCTAGTTACTGAATGGTTTCTCAGTCTTGCTCCTTTTCAATACTTTTTATTAACAGGAATTTTCTAGTAGTGCTTTGTAACAGCGATACATAATTGTAACAGTGATACACAGAATTGAAGTACTAGCTTTTATTTCTGTTGAAGTTGGCGAGACTTAAGCTTCAGCTTAAGCTGACTTTTGGCGGATAGGTGTCTGTTACAACTGGGCTATACACTGAGCAATTTATGTGATACATTTTTCTATTTGTAGACTGATATAATTCTTTTTACACTGTCATACTCTTCATCAAAGTAGGACTGAATTGAGAAAACATAAAGCACAACAGGGAAGTGATTTTTAATGTGGAAGTTGTCCTGCCATGCTGTGGTAATAACCAAGCACATGTATTTAAAGTGACTGCACAGAGAGAGAGTTTAATGTTTAATCTACTTCAGTCAATAATATTGACTCTAAACTTGTGGATGTTCTTCAAAACATCTGCTGGAGTTTTGGTATTAATTTCAAGATGGTTTAAGGGCACAAATAATCTGAACAGTGTTGCCAATTCCCCTGGTATCTCAGGGCTCTATTTTGCCCCTGTGATAGGTAATTTGAGTCTGTAAGCATTTATTCCAGTTCATGTCTACCACCTCCCTTATTTCCCTGGCTATGAATATGGGTCTGTTCCCAAGGCAGGTAGTTTGGTAAATTTGTAGGCAGTATATAGGACAGATACACTTAGGCTCAAGAATCTTGTCAGTAACCTAAGGTGGGTAATAAGAACCAAAAGATATTTAACTGCTGTTCAAGACCCAACTTAAGAAGCTTCTGGAAGCTCCTCAGTCCAGATCTCTAGCAGAAAATTCCCAACGCTCATGTTGGTACATAGAGTAGCTTTGAGTGACCACCAGTGTGTAATACTAGTGTTAGAGTGGGTCAGAGAAGAGTACTGTTTAGTAAGACAGTCATTCAAGTCCACCCAATGTAACAGTGTCCCTGTGAAATAGATTTAAATAAATAAAAAACTCAAGGTTTTGTTTTTAAGAGAACATTTTTTTCTCGAGTCCTACAATACCCCCAACAGTTTTTGCCTGACACTTTAACCTTTCAGTATTCTCCAGAAAGGGAGAAATAAAATTGAGGATAATGCGGTGTGGTTTTTGATACTAGCTCATATGCAGTAGAAGGCCTCAATTTTTCTTTATTATTTAGAAAATGATATCCACCAGATGCACCTTTTTAGTCTTAAATTGCTTCCTATAGCTATAAATACTGCTCACAGTTTTTACTGAGATTAACCAGGTACAATTTACATGGGAGAAAAATATCCAGCCAGTACAAGTGAAAATTTTCATGTGATGATATACTCAAATGCCTTTCCAAGTCCTGTCCACTTTTCATGTGTGTCTATGCTTAGAATGGTATTTGGATGCTCAGTTAACACTGAGCTCAGTTAAAGATCAATTTTTTGCAAATGTAGAAAGGTCTTAGACTAAACACTTTGGTCCAGCCTGATTTCTTTTATATTTGAGCTTGGAATGCTTTGCTAAATATATCTAAGCTTGCAGTCAATATATTATTGGATTTGATAATTCTACTTTCTTTTTCTTTTTTCTTCTTTCAATTACACTTCTAGAAACTGTTGTCCAGAGTCAGTGAAGGGCTATAACAATACATCACCAAGATGTACTTGATTACTTAATTCACCAGTGTCTTTTCTGGAAGATAGCCTTAAGTTTTCATGTCTTTTTGCCCCCCAAATACCACACATGTCTGTCTCTACAAATTATGCTTCCTGAGTCCATACCACCAAGACTTTTGTTTTCCTTCATTTTTTCCTTGTGTTTTTTTCCTTTCCCCTCCTCCTTTAAACAGATCAAAGGCATTAAAAGCAGCTTAAAGCATTAGATGGTTTTAAGCTGCTTTAGCTGCTTTAACGCCTGAGATAATTTTACATTTCTCCTACTTCCTTTGCCCTGTAAAATAAAACACTCCCCTGACCTTAAAACCAAGAGCACAGTTTGGAGAGGAAATATAAAGTGCAATTTATGGATAGAAATATCCAGGCAAAACCTTCAAAGCTTCTTCCTCTGGAGGGCATGCTTTTTAAATTGATATTTATTTGCTCTGTCTTTCAGTGACAATTTCAGATCTATAAAAACCTAGAGCTTTTCTTCAGATTTGCAAATAATGTTTAATTCTGAGCAAAGCACTAAGGCATCATAAGGCAACCTGCTGCTGCACAAAATTATTTTTAAAAATAATAGTAATTATGCTTAAGGAAATGACCAAGTACATCTATGAGGAAAGTATTGTTGTTTGCTTGATGTATTAATAAATATAATCTCCAACCTCAAAAGTGAGGGAAAAATACTTAACAGTAATGTTAGCTTGAGGGCTTGGGAAACGATGCTCCATTCTCTTGAAGTATTACTAACAGTGTAAAGCTTTTTGTGTATCCACCTGTGTAACAGGGAATCAAACTCAATGGGAATTCTCCACTTTATTAGTGGAAAGATGTAAGGGGTCAGGATGTTACTGAAATAATGGGGAGGAGGAAAAAACCGAGATAAACTAGAGATAATCTCATTAGATAAAAAAAACATAAAAAGTTGACTTTACATTCTTGTACCAGGAGGAAGCAAGTCTAGGTATGTGAAGGGGTGAGGGGCAGAAGCAGCTTGAGGATTTAAAAATCTTGTCATAACCTCAAGGCCCTCCTAATGTAAAAAAAATTGAAGTAATCGCAATGTCGAATGACTTTGTGCAGCGCTAAATTTTTAAAAAGAAAGTTATTTGCACATGGTGCCAATAGTTATCTGAGGGCATATTACTAAGCCATTTGCATCTTCA
>JASSRY010000061.1:1072486-1095808 GCA_032466555.1 Tinamus major
ATTTTTAAAAAGAAAGTTATTTGCACATGGTGCCAATAGTTATCTGAGGGCATATTACTAAGCCATTTGCATCTTCAAAGTATTGTATAAATATAGAATGTATGCTTGATGCCCAAGTGTTTATTGTCTTCAACTCAGTCTTCTTAAAAAAAAAAAAAAAAAAAAAAAAAAAAAAAAAAAAAAAAACACTTATGAAGTGAAGTCTCCTAACACCTAGAAATTTGCTTAAAGGAGCGTGTCAGGCTGGAGCAGGATCTGGAAATCCTTGACTTGTGGTCAGGCAAGCATTTCTGGTCCCCTCTCAAATGAGGAAATGCTAAGGGAATCATTGCTTCTATTCTTCCGTTTTTTCTCAATGAATAAAAGCTTTTTCAAGCCTTATTTAATTCTGCAGTATTACATTAAACCAAAGCCTGAGCTGAATGGTCATTAGGATATAAACCATGTGCATGGTGTTTTTTAAATCTGTGAGTGATATTTTTCTTGGAGTGGTTAGAACAGTAGAGATTCCTAAACTAAGGTGAATTGCATATACAATTTAATCATTTCTAGAGAGAAAAAGGAAGAATTATTTAAGTTCTGGAAAAAGTAAGGTAGATCACTTGAGGTAAAAACCCAAACCCTTAATTTTATCCTGGGTGCTTTTCAACATTTTTCAGCCTCTGATTCCATAGTCTTGTTAAATCTCAGGATTCACACAGGATAGTGTACATGGTGTGGTGCTGCGGTATGTAAAGGCTACAAGCTTAAATTTTTGTATTTGTACAAGTAGAGCTTTCTAGGGTTACTTCATGCAGCTGCAATATCTGAGCTTTCTTAACTCTGGCTGTGAAGAGTTTTAGGTCCAGTCTTAGATTTGCCAGGTTTTGTAAACCTTTGAGTAAATGGGTGACTGCCTTCTGGAAAAGTATCAATTCCTTGCTGTCATTCTGTGATATCAGCAACTCCTCTTGGCTAACAAGTTTGTGTTGACTGTTATCAGCAGGCTGAGGGCATTCCCCAGTCCAGCAGCTGTGATCTGCTGCAGCTGGGTGACTCTGGGTTGTTTTCTTGTTCTGAATGAGTAAAAGACAGTGACATGTGATAATTGCTTCAGAAAATTCACTAAGGAAGATTAGTTTGTAAAGCCCTGAAATATCATGGCAAATAAGCAAATAGTGAAGTTCATCACTAAACTGTCAATAAGTGGCTTAGTTTTCCCATAATCGCTTGTTCATGTAGACAGGTAATGATAGGGCTAACTGAAGAATGGGTAAACTTAATTCTATCTGGTCTGAATTTCCTCACTGGTGACTTCCTGATGATATGTATCCCAGATAGGATTTGAAGTCCCATCACAGCCAAGTAGATTTAAGTGATTGATAGGAAACTGGAGTTGAATTAGTTGTCTTCATTTGGTTCTAAATCCTACTTTAAGAAGCTCACTTGGTTTATATATCAGGGCTTCCAAATTAGCCCTTATACCTTCTTGTTCATGTTGATAGTACCTCTCTGATCGCCTTAGTATGTCTGGATCTGAATGAAATTTGGAAATCTATCATCGGTGTTACGGCTTTTTGTGTGGGATGGTTGATCCTTAGGTAAAAATATTGCAATCATTCCTGATCTGTGTCTTTTTGGTATAATAGCAACTACCAGGCTATTGAATACGGGTAATTTTTGAATCTTTGCCTTTTTATTTATCACTGGATTAAGAGCAGAGTTTCTGCCCTAAAAATTAGCTTCTCTGGCCAATAGTTTTTGACCTGAGAAGGTCTGCAGCAACATTTTCCAGGGATGTGTCTTGGCAATTCACAAGAGTACAGATGGATTTCTCTGGCACCTGTTGTTACACATTTTGCCTCAGCAACATCTGAAAGAGCTGATGCAACCTACTTGAAAACAAGGAATGATCGACTCTGTTTTTCATCACATTTTAACTATCCTTTTATTGTGATCCAAATGTGACTAAGCCTGGGGTACAGGTGTACCAGAGCCAATGTGGGCAAGAGGCTGCATACCAGAGGGATGAAATGTGTCCTGTTGTGCAAGCCCACTCCTTGGTATATAGTGGAAGCTTCCAAACTTCAGCTAATACCATGCCCAAGTGTTGAGTCAGAGAAAAGGGATCCTGTGTCTCATCCTCAAAAGGCTAATTATTACTTTTTGAATACTTCAGTAAAGAAATTAGTTCATCTTGAGTGCTCTGGTATTTGCTTTTATTATTGTTGGATCAGAGAGGTGCTATTGTGTTATTACTTACAGGTCAATTGTGATAAAAAAAAAAAAAAAAAATCTTGCATTGTATAGTATTATTTTTACAGTGATCCAGACTCTAATGATAACTCATTTACTACTGTTTTAGAGATATGTCTACTACAGATAGTTTTTTCTTTCTCCCTTCTCTACCTTTCCTTCTTATCTACTTCTGTCTTGTCTTCTTTCCATAGTACTTATTTTGTACCTGGCAGCTTGTTTAGCAACTGCTAACTTGACAAGAATGGTCACCATAAAGCATCTAATTTTAATGACACTCTCAGCAAAAGCAGTTACGGATTTCTGTTTGTTAAATATCCTTCAACTCCTGTTTCCTTGTTTCTGTCTCTGTTTCAGCAAAGATCCCACTTCTGCTAGTGCATTTTCCATCTAGTTAACCATGTTTCAGTCTGCTCTAACATTAAATGTGCTGCAAATACAGGCTTTCTGTAGCAAAGGGGAGAGCAGTGGTCTTAAACAGCTGTTTAATGAAAGTTGCCAGTCTGACTTCTGAGTTTATTGGAGGATCTTTGGGGGGGCTGACCTCATAGTAACGCTTGGGCGTAAAAAACATCCTGCAGGGCGAGTTTATTGTCCTTCAGCTGCCTTTTATTTCAGAGACATCTGTCACATGCAGGACATTAAAAATAACCTAGTGGTTAATAGCAGCCTTAAAATAGCTGCCATCTAAGTATTTAGAAAAAGTGAAATGAGAACTAAAATTAAATTTCTGAAAAGGGTCAGTTAATGATTTATTTTAACTTTCAGATGGCTGCTGTTTGGCTGTTTAAAAATAATGTGTTAACCTATATCTGTTCTATCTAGAGGCAGCATTTCTAACACTGAGTATGTATTTGTCAGTGTTATACCCAGCTGTCTGCAGAGAACTGTAGCACCATAATTTTTTATCATTTTGTAATATGCCATCAGGCACAATTTTTCGGTACATACCACACTTTGAAATGGCATTTTAAATATTTATTATAAACTAGTTTGCCATATTCTTTGTGATTGTCATGTTGTTGCAAATTGGGAAAACCATGCGCCTGAATCAGTATTATTCTGTGATTTAAAAGAACTGTAGGATGGGAAATCTGGCTGAAAATCCAGTCTCCAGAGTTGAAATGCTTATTAACTGATTTCTATGCTTTCCTTTAAGCCGTAATTCTGATAAAAAGTACTAACATTAAAAATAAGGTTTAGTAATAACTGAGAAGAGCAACTTACTCATGCCTCAACAAACTTTCCCATGTGAAGTCAGCTTTTGTGATCTTAGAGGAAATGGCATTGAAAAATTACTTGGTGGGAAGCGGGGGGGAAGGCAATAAAGTATGTGAAAATAAACTTCCATTAAAGTCTAGGTCTGTGCTTTTTGTAAGTGGTTAATGGTTCCTGTATCTAGGGTAAGAGAGTTTTAAATTCCAGCTTATTTGGGGAAAAAAAAATATAGGAAGGATAGGCAGAATAAGAATTCAATTACTTGTTTGTTTTCTCTAATTCTCTGGCCTTTTTTTCTTTTTCCCCTATGTCTATTTAAACTTCTGTTAACTATTTTCAGAAGCCATGGCATATGAATTTCAGTGGGAGGCCAAAGTAGAGAATATATTTGACATCTATCTTTTTTTCATTTAGATCTACCTCATGTGATATTGCTGATGTGTGGTGAGCAGGTGCCATGTGTCAGTCCCAGAAGAGAAATGTCCTGATTGGAGAGAGAAACTGTTGTTCCTTCTACACTTAGATCAGGTGAAGGATTCTGAGAAGACAGAAGTTTGGGTGACAGTCATATTTTAAACAGTAGGATTGGAATTTTAATTTTTCACTTAAGTCTTGTAGAAGTTATTTGGGTCATGCACCCAGATGGACTTTTTTCATCCTTGAGAAGCGGATGGTTAAAGTAAAGAGGTAAAGGCAAGAAGATGGAATGCAACCTGAATGCTTCCCTTGTCAGCAGTCAAAAATCAAGGCAGTCTTGCAAGTGAGGTGAATAATCACTGTTACTTGTACTGAGCTCTGCAGTTTATCTTTTTGCCTGTCTGACTAGCTGTGAGGCTTATAAGGCAGAGTCTTTTGTTGGAGAACTGAAAGTGGAAGTTTTCAAAGCTTTTGGGTGATGATGAGATACTTGCCCTGCCTGTGAGTCTTTTACTTTGTCTCATTTCAGACAGCTCATGTATGCAGATCAAATTAGAGGCAGATGTAGCTAGTGTTGTTTAATTGTCCATTATTTGGTTATGTGTAAAATAGACCAGTCAACCACACTGTGTCTCACCTTGTCTCTAGAAAGTAACATAAAGTTGTCAACTGTTACTTAGGCCTATTTGGTTACTGTCTGCTTGGTAATGTCATCTTAAGAAATTGTTGTTAAAGTTGTGTTGTCCCCCCGCCCCCAGCTGCATCTCATGTGAAAGTATTTGTAGCTTGAATGAAAAGCGAAAATTGATGGAGTTATTTCTTGTGGATGCTATCTGCTAGTTATTTGCTGTGGAGATTAATGGAAGGTGAGTTCATTACTTTGAGAGTGCTTGCTGCTGTCATGAGGTGTAATTAGCTGGTAGAATAAGGCAAGATAAGTCAGACAAGCCTGACTGGAAATGGGAAGCCAGAGTAATGCTCAGTACCTTTGCACTTAAATACGAACAACACATTTGAAGATTTAAGTGATTTATTTGGAGTGAAAAGTATTTTCGCACTAAAAGCTAATGTATTTGGTTGAGCTGCAGAATGTACATTCCAAATGCTCGGTGAATTTTCCTGTGTGAGAAGATGTGCCTGTGTGTGTCACAACCCCTTGTGAAGCGGTGAAGATGCATCGTGTGGCTTGAGAAAGATGAGTCAGTGAGAGCCCTCTTGCTCTTGCCTCTTCCACTGGCATCTGCAGCAAGAGTGCATCATGTCTCTATTTATACTGCAGCTTAGACAGATTAGCTAGGGAGTTTTATTAAATACCTCAAGCTACCTAATGGGTAATACCAACTGGATCCAGAGAGATGACTGCGAGGTAAAAGTTGGCACAAACAGCCTGTGGTGTGTCCTTCAAGAGTGCTTTGTGTTTGGCCTTTCCTAGAAGGTAGGTTAAAAACAGTTCAAATAAGGATGCACTACATCTCCTTTCTCTTAATTTTTTTCAAACCGTTTTCTAAATTCCTAGGATTTTGATGAGATTTGTCTCACAGGGCCTGTGTTCTTTGCTACCTGGCATGTTGGCTTTAAAAGCTGCAGTAGTTCAACTGCTTTTCCATTATTTCATGGAAGGAGACTGAGAAAAAGATTCTTAACTTGAAAGCAAGAAACTTTTTGAAGACATAAGCAATTGGGAGATGAGCTGAGGTATCTTCATAACACATCTTTGAGTACTGTTTGGTTTTAGGGCGCTGTGTTTCATCATGCTGCTGTTTGAAGATTTGAGGATTAGTTTTGGTGTTACGGAGTTTTGTCACATAATAAAATTTCCTCATTCTGAGTTTATTTTACTTCAGGGAGTAAAATTAGTCTGTTTGTATAATCTAAACCTATGAATGTGATGTTGATATGGATGGTATATTTAGGAAGACTGAAAAAAATCCCTCTGACGCTTTTTGATATTTTCTGTTATGAGATCAAAAACAGGTTAGCTAAAGAGAAAATCTGCAAGGGTACTGTCTGCTCAGTGCCGCATCGCTTGTTTCTAGTTTGGTGTGTGTGTGTGCATGTTTGTTTCTTTTTGTTTTGTGTGTGTGTGAGTTTTTTTCTTTGTTTCCCTTAAAGGAAATTAAGCTGTTTCTGTCTCTGACTTTTAAGTCTGAGTACTTGTATATGGGGTGGAGAGCAAGTGACTTCTCCCTGCCTTGCAAAATAGGTCTCTGCAAAGGTAAAAAATGGTATAGACATAATCATAACTGTGTCCATTAAGACATGCTCTGTTTTTTAAATACTTTTAATCCTGAACAGTTGCAGTAGATTAACCTAGAATGTGATATTTTGTCTGCAAGTAGTACAGTAACGTTGTCAGAGAGACTTCAGCTACCCAACTTCAGTCTTATTCTAGACCTGTAGCTCAAATATTATAAAATATGTTTGTATAAATAATATATAATATTTAAACTTTACCTACAAACTTGAGAACTTTTAACCTAAAAAAGTAAGATATCCACTTAATTACTAAGATATATTTTTATAAGTGTTTTATTTGTAGCAAAGAAATGTTTTAGAGCTGTGGTGCATTTCCACAAAGACTTCTTTGCTTGGTAAGGGGGGAAAGGACACCTGGATGAGTGGAGAAGCTTGAACGGTTGCTGGCTTAGTTGTAACGATAAAGATATTTTAATTGAAACTGTCTTGTAATCTTACTTAATCTTTTTACACGTGTAGTGAATATCTTTATGTGGATGGCATATGTTCGTGTTTATTACAGTCCTATGAGAATGGTTCACTAAACAGGTTAAGTGGCTGTAGACAGGGTATTTTTCACACCTTGATTTCTCGAGCCTATAACTGTCAGCAGAAATTATTCTGCAAGACAAGTGCAGTCATTCTTTCTTCTCTGAAACTGTAAAGTAGACCTTTATTACTAAAGAATTAGGTAAATACCTAGAAGAGGACAGATGCTTTTTCCTTTCATCTCCACTTAAAATATAAGTTGAGCTTTGAGGATTAGACACTTTCTCTCTTATCCTGTGTCGTCTTCCTCTTAAAAGTTATACTACTAACATGAAGCAGCTGATGGGAACCAGACTCAATATATTTTTTTGTGCTGGGCATGAAGTAGGCTCTGGAGCCTACAGTGTTGCTGAAACCTTCATCGAGGCTGAAGACCCCTGGCAATCAACTCTGCCTTGTCTGCTCGAGTGTCTGACTCACATGTCCAAAAATCACATAGCGATTTACTGTCTGAACTCCAGCATTTCCACATGAAAGTCCCTAATGCACAGACTTGTTGCACTTGTCTTCTATGAGTGATCAGAGAAACAGATGTGTGGTTTTGAATTGGGGAAAATGAGGTTTGTCCCCTTCTGCACTCATTGTTTATCTGGAAAATTCCCATTCACAATTAGGAATTGGATTTATGCCTGGACAGATCTGAAAATGAATTGATATCTCTATCTTGTTACAGATCATAACCTGAATGGAAATTAGAGCAGCAGAAGTAGAAATGAGTATAATACAAAGATCATAATGATACTCTATCATATTCCTCTTAACAATTCACATATCTACTGATTTATTTAGAAATGAAAATTTGAAATGGTCTGTATTAAAAATGATGTGAATGTGAGGAGATAAATATTTGATTGTAGTGATATTGGGTTACCTTTAGCCTTTTTTGTTTGTGGTGAGAGACATCTGTGTTTTTTTTTTTTTTTTTTTTTTTTAAAAAAAAAAAAAGGTAAATTATATATTTTTTTAAACTAGTGTCATAGGAAGATAATTTAGATGGGTTGAATTCTTTAGGCCTAAGGGAAGGACAGAAATTTGAGCAAAATGCCACAGATCAGCCATTTAGACACAGGCCAAGTGAATGAGAAAAATCAGTTTGAACTACATGTTTCCCTTAGCTAGTCCACAGGTCTGGAAAGTCTGTGAATGTAACTTGTTGTCTAGAATTGGCAACATATCAGAACTACATTATTGGAAAGTATATATTAAGCTCTTATTATGAAACACTGCTTAGATTATTGAAAAAGAACTCTGTCGATTGATCAACCTGTTGAGTGCTTCCATAAACAGGATAGCGTAGCATGTCTGTGCTCAGTTGCACGGCCTAAATTCCACCTAATTCTTCCTAAATCCTTTTGTTTAATGTTTCCTGCTGGCTGGGTGCCTTTGTAAGCCTAGAGCCAACCAGAAAGAGCCACCAGGCATGGGGCCTATTGTGGAATTATGTGGGATTGAAACTGTAGATCTGAACAGTAAACTGTAGCACTGTAGCTATGCTTGTGTGTGTGTGTTTTTATTATTTCCTACTGGTAGTACCAAACAGTGTCACCGTTATCTCTGCACAATCCATGGAGGCCTTGCTGAAAATGCTACCATCATTTTGAGCACAAGCCAGTGAAATGCGTTTTCTCTTTTTTTTTTTTTCCTTTTGTTTTTTTTTGTATTAATTACTGAGATGAAACTGCAAGCTTGACGTGGGACGTTAATGGATCCCGTCATTAGAATCACGGAGTGCTTCAGGTTGGAAGGGACTTCTAGAGGTCATCTAGTTCTACGCTCCTGCACATGGAGGGTCACCTAGAGTATGTGGCACAGGACCATGTCCAAGTGGATTTTGAACATCTCCAGAGGAGGAGACTTCACAACCTTAGTTTAATGACAAATTGAGCCAAAATGAAGAAATTATTATATTAACTTGCCAATTTCCAAAAGCAGTGAAGCAGCTACTGCATGTTTTCCTGTCCACCTTGACAGAATTTCTGAGAGCAATGGAGAGGGGAGGGCACCATCTGGGACATAAGGTTGAAGATCTGATTGGACAAAGCCCAGAGCAACCTGGCTCGAGCTCAGTGCTGACCCTGTTTCGATGTGGAGAATGGGCAAGGTGACCTCCTAAGGGGAAGGATTCTAGTCTGCCTGGCTGTACAGAAGACTGCAAAGACTTCTGGGGAGTGGGAGTAGTAGATTAAAAGGAGGTTTTGATGCATTTCTAACAGTGCCCTCAGTTTAAGAGAATTTAAGTGCAAATTTCCAATAACTGTGTGAAATTTAAAAAGAAAAAAAAAAGGGAGGGGGGCATGGGAGTGAGGATGGTTTGGTGGTGCCTCTCCTTATACTCTTTTATACCTTTGAGCACTTTGGCAAGCTAGTTAGGTATGTAGTGAATGGGCACTAGTGAAACTAGAAACTCACCAGAAGAAGCAGAAGCACTTACCTCTGCTTCCTCCTCTTGGTGCCAAATATGAAATCCATTTCTATTTTGGGAGTAACTACAATAAATTTCAAGAAGAGAAATGTGAATAAGATGAACAGTTTTACTCTCCCCCACTCCCACCATAGATTCCATCAATGGCAAAAAAAAAAAAGTTTTTTCTTGCATACTGCAGGAACATATTTGTAATAAATGAAAGCAGAGGGCTTTTGTAGCAGAGATTTGATTGTTAAGGTCTCTGGGAATTGGGAACTCTGTGATCCTCACCTCCAGTGCAGCTTATTACAGAGGGGCTCAAGGCACAGAGACCCTAAGAGTCTTGACTTGAGTCTTGACGGCAGAGCATGAAGCTTAGAATCTAGTTCTGTTGAAAAAGCCAACGTGAATCTGAATATATCATGAAGAATGCTTGGTTTGTTGAGTTCACTGTTTTGGTTTTACCATCAATATAGAATGTATTGATTTTTTTTCTATAGTTTTCTAGCACGTGTAAAGGGCAGAAATACTTAATGAAATTGGAAAGCAGCTTAGGAAACTTTGCAAAACAGTTAAAGGTACATGTTGACTGCCATTGCATTATTGAGCAGGCATTTTTCAAGTTGTAGGTAAACAATTTTATGTTGGACACTTGTGAAAGTGCATGTACTTTGATGCACTTTCATGCAAGTACATGTAACTTACATGTTACTTGAACTGATGCTTTGTGAATATTCTCATCTTCAGCATTTGTAATTAGCTGTTATATATATATATATTTTCTCTCTAATGTCTAGGCCTTTCAGTGTGTCTGACTGTGGAAATGAGAAAGGCATTGGGGAAGTTAGGGAAGAGGCTATTATATTGCAGGTCATTATATCATGAAAAATTTAACTATGGCTTATGAAAAATTAAATTCAGTCTGATGAATGAACTGTGTGAAACTAAAATGAATTCTTTGCTTTGATTAAATAAAACTGAGAGATTTAAGAATTCATTTCAGTACTATAAAATAAAGTGCTTTTGGATTGTCATAATGATCTCAGAGCCTTGAGTGTTTCTGACCGAAGTCTGTGGAGGACATGTATCTTCTTCTATTTCTTTGACCAGAACCATCTAAATGGGAGCTGAAAGGCTCTCAGCAGAAACTGTTGTTACTACTATTGTTGTTAGTACAGTATTCTTGAAGTAGTATAGAAAAACATCTCAATGATGTTCTTTTTGTAGGGGAGCGAGGGGAAAGCATAATCAATTTAGTTGTGCACCAGCTGAACAAGTTCAGTGTTTTTAGGTCATCTGGTTTAGCGGGTCATATTATCTGCAGAAGTTTTATTTTGCTGTCACAGAATCACATGTCAATGGTAGCAAATGAGTTGCCCACATTTCTGTAGGGAACTTTGGCATGCTAAGGTAATCTCTGGTTTATTAATATGCTACTGGGCTGGTGGATAAAATTCATTTAATCAGTGGCATCACAAAGATGAATCAAAGGGCCCTCAGTGATCCCAAGGCAAAGGTTTAAGACTGGCACAGACAAGCATTGAAAGTCTAAGGAAAAAATTTCTTTACAAGAAATTTCTTGACAATAGTTGAGTTTAAAGATACCAGTCCAGTTACTTTTGTTTCTTGAATTTACACAGTAATTGTTTTTGTACATATTTTGTACCTTTTGATATGTGATTATATATTTTAATTGGCTTCTTCCTAGGGCTTGTAATTAAAATATATAGTCTACTAGATTTGACTGACATAAACCGTTTTTTCATTGATTGTGGCTGGTTATAAGCTCTCAGTGTACCTTCGAAGGCCCTGGAGAGTGCTAGTTTCAAGTGACCTTTCTGTACAAACCAACTGTATTTATCCTATAGGAGTAACCTGATAATATATATGGCAAGAGAAAGACTTTACACTGACAAGTTATCCTTGGAGCAAGATTAAGTAACTAATTTCAGTATGATGATCATTGGTTTCACCTTGATGACATGTCACTCAACATGACAATTCTGCTGTACTTTCCCCAAGTACTTTTATTTAACTGTCAAGTTTAGGTTCTCTTCCTATGTAAATTTTTACTCTTCCCTATAATATTAACTCACCTCTAAAACTCTCTGCCTTTTAAATACTTCCTTGTGGAGATTTCAATCTCTCTCTCTTATTTTTTGATTTTTTTTTTATGTCCTTTTGGTTTTAGCCATTTTTACAGCTCATATAATCTGTAGATTTCTCAGAGGTGCTTCAGATGTCTTCAGAAGCACTTCAGTGTGGGGAACGACGATCATGTGAACCTGATAGGCTTTCGTATATACTGAATAGACCATGTGTTTATTCAAAATGAGCAAACAACTCACCATCAGGGTGAAAGGTAAGACTTATGAGAATTTATAGCATGATTAGGAATCAAGCAAGAGTCTCATATGAAAAAATCCTTTAGTAGTTTCTTGAAGATATTATACTTGGCAATCTGCATTTGCTCATATATGTGCATATGTGAAGGTTATTTGAATTCTGGTCTTGAGCAGTAGAGTCTACTTATGTCCGCTACTCAAGACAAGTTTAACTAATGTCGATGAGTTATTGTGCTTGCCAGCAGCTCACTTTTTTTCGTACCTAAAGACATAATTTGAGACTTCTGATCTAAATTGAATCCTTAATAGCTTGTCACACTTGCTATAAATATATCTCCTTAAAGGCCAGCTAATATAATTATTTTAATTAGGAAATAGCTTCGGTATGATTGCACTCCCTTGTTCTATTAATTGCTCATCACTGGCAGAAGTGACTCTCCTTTCCTTTCTTTCTTTTTTCTCCTTCCTTCCTTCCTTCCTTTCCCTCTCCTTCCATCTCGACTACCTACTGTCAAAAGTATCTTGCTGTGTTGGCTCTATAGATATTATAGTTTGAGCCCTCAGGCTGTTTGTTGTTTCCTTACCTAGCTCTTTATTGTTCTTCTCTCTATTTGCAATTTTGGTTACAAAATGACCACAGTAAACTCCCTCCTTGCTCTCAAACCTGTGCATTTTTTCTCTGCAGGAAGGCCTGTCTTGTATGCTTTCCATTTGTATTTTTCTTCTCCTCTCTCTCTCCCTGAAATCTCTCTAAAGCACAAGGGCTTATTTTAAACTTATTTTTAGTTCATTTGTTCACAGTCCACAGTGTATTATTACCTGTGTACTGTCAAACTACGTCTAACCAACATATGTCACCTAACTGGGTGGCATGCTGCCTGGAACTTCTGTTGGTGTTTCAGAAGTTTACAGGCCGAGGAGGCCAAATTAGTTATCAAGCTTTGTGTTTTTGTTTCTAGATTTCACACCTCTAGTTTTGGCTCTGCTAGAAAACATGTACTTCAGGATAGGAATATTACCAGCACAGGAGTTGTATCAAAGCTTTCGTCTGTGCTGTGGATCTTGCTGATGGGGTGGAAGGACTCTGCGGAAATAGTAGCAGCATATTAATCAAGACAGGAGAGCAGTTTCGAAAGTGTGTGCTGTCTCGTGGCCAGACTGAAGCTATCAGAATGGATTCTGTATCTGCTAATACCACATTTCTGTGGGAGACTGGGGTGCATTCCCCAAAAGAGAATTCCCTCCTGGAAGCTTAGAAGGTAGATTGTGTGCATTGTATTTGCCAGTGTTACTATTAAGGCAATTCACAGGAAAGTGTTGATTAAATAATACCACCACATGTTTTCTGTCCTTAGAACTCATGTAGGTCTCTGGTTTTTGCAAAGAGCAGCTTTATTTTTAGTCTTTTGCTTGATTATGGTCCCCTTGATGTCTCAAAGCATTCCTTGTATTGCAGGGATCCTCTTTCTCATGCCCTGCTTATTTGAATTTATTTTTAATTAAGGTAATTAATGCTATTAAATGGTGCATTTGGGGGGGGAGGGTGGAAGTGAAGGTGACCCAATTCTGAGAAAGGAGAATCTGAAAACAGCCTCAAGGCTTTAAGATGGAAAAGTTTAATTGCCTCCTGTAATGAATGAATGCTCTTGCTCCAGCAGTATTTCCCACAATGTGCTTATAAGTTCAGTTTTGGAGCATCGCTTGCATCTTGCATAGGAGTTGTTTAGCTCTGTGTTTAGCTGAATGTCTTCAAAAATGAAGTTTAAAATTTCACAAATAGAGAGATGTGGAAATCTTAACACAACAAACATACATGGAAGGAAGCAGCTGGGTTCTAGCACATGCTTAGAAATCCTTGTCATGCATCCCCTCATGTAGTTACCTCTGTAGACAACTGACAGACTTTGCTCCAGAGCTTGGCTCTCTAATTGAAACACAGAACAAAATTAGGACTTGTGACACTTTTTTTCTGTTGTGCTATTACTAGGAAAACAAAAGCAAAACCCAAATAGCTGCATGTAAATTGGTAAAACTGTAAATCAGTTTTACCTGCAAGAAATTTTATATTTGCGGAATTACTTATTTTTGGTTTAATGACTATAAATAGCATTTACTGAGTTAAGCTGACTTTCTGTAGTTCTGGAAAATTCATGCTGAATAACTTAATTTTGAAAATGCAGGGCACAAAGAGGAGAGGGGATGAAACTCTAGCATGCTGGGTTTTCCTAGAAAAATGCTGCTGTTTTGAACTATACCTTTATATTTATCTGGTTCCAGGATGATTACAGTAATGTCAATATATGTGGTTATTCTGAATTTAATATTCTTTGTTTCATTTTATTGCAAAGCGAAACCTGAAATGGGAGAGGAAAATCTAGTGCTTAGGAGGTAGCCCTGGACATGAGAAACCTTAGTTAAAATCTGTGGTGTCATAGGCTTTTTGGGTGATAGTGGGGAAATCTCTGTGCATCAGTTGCTCATTTACAAGTGGGTGATACTATGACCATGCAGGCGTTTTGTAACAAAACATTTACAAGGAACCGTAAAGTGATACAATAATGGAGGCCTAATACTGCAAATAGAATTTATCAGATACTTGGGTGGGTAATTGATAGCATAAATATTGGTTCCAATTTGTTCTTGTAAGTAGTGATCTGATAACAACTCCTCGGAACAAATGAATTTGCATATACTGTAGTTAACAAGGCCACAGAGAAATTTTATATCCCTTATGTAACATGTAAATCTGAAGAAAGCTTGTCACCTACTAGTTAGCAGTGGGCTTTTGAGATCTTTCTAGAATTATCTTAGTGAGTCTCAAGTCAGATGTTAATTACCATGAGCAGACCTCTTTTTTTTCTTTTTTTTTTTTTTTTTAAAAGACCTCTATCTCTCTGGATGTGTGTGTGTTGTTGTTTTCCTCTGTTAGATTTTTGTTTTTAAATCACTGATAAGCTTTATCTGGGGTTCTACGAAATGGTGCTTTTTGTTTCAGACAACTAAAGATAAGACTGATGAGAAAGATAAGGTTATTAGTCTAAGCTACATGGTATGACTTGTGTTGTCAGAGACAAGAATTGAGGAAGACACCCCACATGTTCTCCATTTGCTCACCTGTTCTCTGTGACCACATCTGGTTGCACCCAATTCCATTTTTTTTTAAAGAAGCGTTTTGTTTTTAATGAATCTGGAAATAACAAATGTAGATAGTGCGTGCAACTTTTAATTCCTTTGCCTTAATCAAGAACCAACATACATTCATATAACCATGTCCCAGAGGGCCTCATTTACATGTGTCTTGAACACTGCTTGGGATGGCGGCTCTACCATTTCCCTGGACAGCCTGTTCCAAGGCTCAACTACTCTTCCCATGTAGAATTTCTTTCTAATGTCTGACCTGAACCCCCTGGCACAATTTGAGGCCGTTTCCTCTTGTCCTGCTTTTGGTAGGTCTTCTGGAGAAGAGACCAACACCTGTGATGCATTTCTGAAATTCTCAAATGCACAGAGGATTTTGAAAGCTAGATCCTTGCCAGGAGGTTCCAAATCTTAATCAGTTTTAAAAAAAAAAAAAAAAAAAAAAAAAAAAAAAAGGTGGGGGGAGATTATTTTGAATTGGTGTACCAATTAAAGTTTTCACAATGATAAAGATAAAATAATCTTAGGCTTGACTACAAGATCACAAACTATGTTCTTGTTTAACTACACAAGTAATTAGATGTACAGGCCAATCTTTATTGTAAAATATATATTTTTTTCCTGTTAGTACACAGTTCTAAGTACTCTGTCAGAGTCCCAGTTTGATGCTAGAGTGAGCCAATATATGAATGAATAGCCTCTTAACTTCTAAGGCAAACCATTTTCTTCTCCATTGTAGGGCTTCAGAAAACACTGAGCCACTTTATTAAATATTATTACAGGACGGAACTGTATTTCAGATACCCATCATGATCCCTGTCAGCTGGGCAGCCTGCCAAGGACAGTTCTTTCTTTCAGGTATTTCCAGGTGCCATAAAAATATAGCCACTGTCTGCAAAGTCTTTCTGGGGGCATTGCCAATATACCTTGATTGTCCTGCTGTTCTTCCTTGTTTTCTTTCCTCCTTGCAATGCTATTTTTTCACCTACTTCTGTACCATAATAATTGCCATGTGCTAAGTTTTGCATAGGCTAACTTTGAGAAAATCAGTGCAGAAGCAAGTCAGCTGCCACTTTACCCTGGGCTAGATCTAACTAAGCAGGGCAAAAAGTCAGTGTGTTCATGCTAATTTGGTGTGATTTACCACTGAATCATTCCTGAAGTTTTGTCTTTCCTTGGTATTAGTGGAATTAAGCTTCAAACATACTTGCTACACCTTACTATTCTAAGAAAACATGAAAGCTCCATATACAAAAAGTACTCATTTGGAAATGTTAAAAGGACAAGTCTCTAATTTCCTTACGGTCATTTCCAGTTGATCACATGCAGCATTACAGATCATGGCATACATTGTCAATTAAAAATTACATTTTCAAGACCTACTTTGTCAATTAGGCATTTTCAGGGCTGGCTTTAGAACTTCGTCTCAAGAAATAGTAAGTCCATAAATAAATGGACCTGCAAACAAAATGCACCTCCAAACAAAAAGAGCTGGAACTCATTCTGTGGAATGGAAGCAAGAATGTTTTAGCCATGTAATGCATTTTTATTTATTCCAAATTTCCAAATGAAGTGAAATCAAGCCATAATGCATTGCTCTTATGCCCCCCCCCCCATAAAAAGGGAACTTAGGAGAAAGAAGTACTCCCCCTCCCCCCCTTTTTTTAAGCCAAGTAAGGAAGAATTAAGGAAGAGTTGTTTTCTGTTGAGGTGCTGAACTCAAGTCATGGTTTGTGGTGATACTAAGAGAATAGAAAGGGTAATAATGAGAAGGACAGATAGAGAAAGTCTGATGACTATAGAGGGAATTAAACTTATTCTCAGGATTTACAAAATCAAATTTCCTAATAGTGTTACTAAGTAGTATTATGTTTAGCATCTGTTTTCAAGCACATTGCATGCCTACCATCCTTAGACAGGTTTCTGCTAAGTCTTCTAATAAACTTCCCTGAAGTTGACTTGGTAGGTAGCATGCAAATATTTGAGAATTGCTGATTAAGGAAAATCACTTCTTTGATTTGAGCTACACATTTTGAAGCCAGCTCAGGCATCCCTTTGGAAACCCCTGCAGTTTGGTTCTCCCCACAGCTGTTCAGAAGCCGTGCTGCTGTAGCAGTGCTTGGACTATGTTCTTTGGTTACATGTTCAGCTGCAAGATTCCAAATCAAAATTGTGTGTGTGTCCTGCTTTGGGCATCGTTTCCATATTAAAAGCCTTTTCTAAGGGGGCATAGGCCTCTCTAAGAAAGAACTACTGAATTTAGTGTTTTCAAGATGTTGCTTCTGGAGATCCTCACTATTTATCCTTCCACACAGTGACATCTCCAATGCGACTAATCTTTGAACAAGGTAATTTTCATGTGCTTTTCTGTTACATAACATAAATGATTTCTTAATATGAAGACTTCTTTCCGTGTATGTATCTGCTGTGGTTGTCTCCCTGCAAGTCAAAGTTACTCTTTATATAAAGAGAATTGGCATCACTTATCGTAGAATACTATTGCCTGAGAACACAGTTGTCTCAGAATATTTTGTCCTACTGCTGTCTGTACTTCAGCCTTAAGAGAAGATCCAAGCATACAGACAAATAAAGGGATTGGGGTCTCCTAGAAGAATTGGTTTTCAGGAATGATAGTTATTATAAAGTTATGTAGCATTTCAATTCCTGCAAGGAGATAGCATATAATAAATCTGTTGTATAAAAAGACAGTGCTACAGCAGTACCTGACAATTAGGAACATAACTGTACTTACTTGCATCAAAATTAGTTCAAATTTTGTTCTGTTTAGAGATATTCAGCAGGGAAGATTTCATCTTGTGACTATTATTTTGTCATGCTAGTTTATAAATTCTATTGTCTCCAACCCCTCATAAAATCTATACTGCCTTGTTATCTCTCTGCTCACTGATTTTGAGTAGTTTTCAAAATCAATATCTATTTATTATTTCTCTATCAGGTACAACCAATCTGTATTAAGCAAGCATGGCAAATAATGCTGTGGTCGGGCATGAGACGTGAAAGCCTGCAGTTAATTTATTCTTCTGTTGACAGTTTAAAACCATTAACTTTTTCTAGTAGAAGTAGAGTGAACTAGTTAAGAATTTTAGTGAGAGGTTACCGGTTGCATGTGAATATTGCAGTGACCTGAAGCACATATATTATAAGCAATAAATGCAATTATTCCAGTGTAAAGAAAGCCCAGATTATTCTGTTTTACAAGGTTCATGTCAGTGAAATTTTTTAGCTGCTTATTTGAAAAACCTGAGGCGAATATAAAAGGTAGGCAAGTTCCTGTAATTCAGCAGGCATGATGTGCCACAACTTTTCAGACAGCTGTGGCATAGATGTTTAGTCTAAAAATATCTTTAGAGTTGTTCTACTTGTCTCTGATCATCAGAAAGTAAGGAATACTTTACAGCACTCTATAAAAGCACAAGTTAAAAACAGCGTTTTGTTCTGCAAATGTTGCTAACATGGCAAGAAATGCCTGGAAAGCTTAGGTGTGCACTATCCTGACTGCCTTTGAGGCATGATGTAAAGGTTTGGTTTTTTTGATTAGTTGGACTATCTGTTTTTCTGTGGCTGAAGGTCTAGTCAGTTTTTTAAATACCGAACAGCCTTTTGTGGTATTCTGATAATTCTTAGTTGAATGAGGTTGAAACCTTTTGTTTTCTGCTTCAACACTTCTGCAGTCAACTTGCTGCTTTAACTGTTATGATGCATGAATAAAATACATACATGCCAGGTTGGGAAGCCTGCCTGTCCATCTAGGGACTCCCAGTAAGTTCTTGAAAGCTGTTTTATCTGAGTTGGGGCTGAATCTACTGGCTACATAAGTAGACAGAATATAGCAGGAGGAGTCAGTCTGCCTCTAAGAATGACCTATGAGCAGAATATGCCAATTCCTCATCATCTAAAGAGCACTAAGTATGGATATAACTATAGTTCAGGCCATGGGTACAAGATACTCTGTATTAAGGCAATATTCCCCCTTCTTTCCTGTTCAGTGCAAGGCCAACTGTGTGTAGTTGTTGTAGTTGGTTTTTTTTTTTTTTTTTTTTTTTTTTTCTCCTTTTCCTTCTCTCTGAGAAGCTGTTTTCACAAAGATTCTAGACAAGGCTCTTGGTTAGTGAGGAAGAGAAGAAAACATGGATATTTCGAGTGTCTTCCTTCTGAGGTCTTAACATCTGAGTTAGGGAAATGTGAATTTTAAGTCTTGTGCCTTAATTTGTATCTGCTGGATGTTTGTGATGATGTGCTTGAATCTGTAGAGCTTGCCAATCATATGCCCAGGTATCACCTGGGGCCTCTAATTGGATTAGCTAGTTTCCACCCTTAGCCTTTTGCTTAGGAAGAGTTATTCTTCTGCCACTTCAGAAGATCATTTCTAACTATTTTTATATTTAATTAGAATGAAAGCTCTCAGATACCTGTAAAGTGGAAAGGGCTTTGATCCCATCTTCCTTGAAATATTTATATGGAAGAAGAAAATTTTGTAGAGCTTCTGAATCACAGAAGCCAGGATCTCAGCGGGTTGCCAATTAAATCTCTCCAGAGTTGCTTTCCTATTTGCCTTTTGCCCTTGTTTATGTGGACAAGACAGATACACATGCTGTTTGGTGAATAAGCACTGCTATTTTATTTATTGTGAGACATATATAATTTATTTGGTATTTAGAAGTATTAGAGTAAGGTGACCAGAAATTAACTTGTGTGGAATTTGTTTGAATTATTCTTCTTGAATATGTTCTTAGTGCTAAGAACACCTTATTCTGTGTGTTCTAATGTGTGAAATTAAGCTACAATTCTTTGTTAATAACCATGGTTAGAAATTCAGTTGTTCATTTAATCTGTTTTGTTTTTTTCTTTTTCTTTTTTTTTTAACTTGAGTAGAATACTTTATCAAGATTTTTAGAAGCTCACTTAAATTAGTTACTGCTTAGCAGCTATGGTACACACTATATCTGAGTAACTGCTTTAAAATTTACATCTCTGTGGCATAGCCAGAGTAAACTTTTGTCGCTATTATCCTGCAAAAAATGTAAGAGGAATTGACCTTTGTATTTTGGTTTTCAGGTTTCTTTTGAGGTAGCCTTAAAAGGAAAGTTTTTACTGACTTTCAAAGAAGGCCTTTTTGTTTCAGTCACTCTATCTTAACTGTCAGGCAGTCAGAGGCAGCTGATGCGGCTTCGTCTTGCTGTCCTGTTATTACTCCTGCTTATGTAGACAGCAACCTTCAGATACCTCACTCAAATACCTCTATTTCTTTAGGAAAAACTAAACCCACAGGCAGTTTTCTAGTTCTTAAGCAACTCCGTCAGATACCCGGTCACAGCCAACCACCTTCTCTGAAGCTTCTTTCTCTTTTGTCTCTATGTAGAATGTAAGGATGTAAGGGGTGAAACATTTGGAGCTTACTAAACAAAGAAAGCTCAAACAAGTACCACTTTTCCAAAATGAGTGACTTCTTTTGTTGTTTTCTTTTCTTCTCCCAGAGAAGAAATCCTTTCCTCTTTCCAAATCCAACTTTTAAGTACCTTAAATGAGTGCTTTGAAAATCTTGTCCAGTATGGCTCAAGTAGTGCTATAGGCTTTTGAAGGGTAGTGGTCAGTGCTGTTCCTCAGGCCAGCACAAATAGTCATGAAATACCCTAAGCTTGGAAACAAGGTCCTCTTTTTGAGGCCATAAATGCCAAAAGCATTGAAACCAAAACCGCTGTATTTTCACAGTGAAAAGGATGTATTTCTTTAAGTTGATATGGTAGCACCCAGAGCAAATTTCTAATGAAGTTAGTGTATTAATAGGTAAAGTTTATGAAATCTTTCTGTTATTTCTTTCTAAAATTAAAAAAAGCTTTGCGCTTTGCAGAGGTTCTACTGATTATTGGAAAATCTGAAACAAACTTCTGTTTTTTATCAACATGTGGGGGTGTGTGTGTGTTTTTTTTTGTTTTGTTTTTTTGTTTTTTTTTGTTTGTGTTTTTTTTTCCTTCTTCCATCACAGAGCAAACCTGTAGTAGAAAAAGGTGTGTGAGGAGGGGAAAGGTGCTGATCAAACAGCGAGCTCAGGAAAGAATGTTGTTATATTCCCCTGGTAGAATATTGCGTAGCTTCTATCTGACTTTATGGATCAAAGCAGAAATCTTTCTAATAATTTCTTTGCAGAGTGATAAGGACAGCAGGACTTTGATCACTGCCAAAAGCCAATGCAGTCTGAATCCAGTATCAGTCTGACCCAAACCTAGTTTTTTATTTTTGGTGACTTATCTGTCACCAATATCCAGGGTCTCTTCAGATATATTTCTTGACTTAAATAATTTCCAAAAACATTTTATAAGTTCCCAAATGTGAAAAGCAAGCAGCAATTAAATGTGGCCTTTATTTTGTGATACAAAACTATTGGGCAATTTACACATGGCAGGTAACATAATTGTTTTAGTATCTATTTAAACAATCATGAAACACTTTATTCTTTGTGGAATTAGTTATTTCCATGTTGCATTTTTTAAATGAATGGTAATTCAAATCTGTCTGAACTGTGTGTAACAAATGTCTCCTCTGGCTTTGGCCAAATGAAAGTAAGGGTGGCAATAATGGTTTCTTTCTTTTCAATGAAGTCTTTTGTTGCTCAGCTTCTCACTAAGGTCTTGTGTTCCGCATGTTGACTTAAGTTAGCCATGAAAGATGATGTATGATATGATACTTCATTTCCTTCAAATACTTCAGGACTTTTATTCACAAGCATTGTTCAATGAAAATTCTCATAACGGAGTGTTCCTGCTATGAAGATGTCAGGATTTGGCTCTGGTGCAGTAATGTCAGCTGCACAGTCATGAGCCAAATTATTCTTTAGCCTTTCTAGGCATCTGTTTTTTTTCTTTTTTTTTTTTTCTTGCTCTTCTATAGAAGTTTTGTGAGCAGAATGCTAATAAGTAGAACCCTTATTTCTGTTTTTTATTTTATTTTACTTTTTCATTAGAAAACCCTTATTTATTGTGTGCTTGATCTTGCCTCTGTTGGGCTCAGATTGACTCATTTTAAGGCAATTATATAGAATTTGGAAAGAGGGGGCAAGTGGAAGACAAGAAACTGCATAGTCCAGATTTGTTTTCTGAAGTAATGTTTCCTTGGGCTGAAGTCACAAAAGAATAAAAAGTGAATGGAGAGAAATGGAATTGCATCAATGAAATTACACGGCTTGACCTAGTTTTCATAGACTGTGCAGACCTGAATGGCTGAAGTAACTGCATTAAAAGTAATTCAGATGTTTGGATGCTGTTTTATTTTTTTCTTTGAATGTCAAATACAATAAGCAAATAATATTACTTTGTTATTTAGTTTAACGTTATACTTTGAAGTTACTCCTTTTAAATATCCTAATATCCTACATATCTTGTATTCCTGGGTTGCTTCACAGTTTTTACTGTAGTCAAATACACAATTATTTATATTAGTCTGCTCCTCCTCCCTACCTTCCCCCGCCCCCCAAAATGCTCTGGCAAGTGTGTAGTGGTAGAAGTGTAGGTTGAATAAACTGGAAACTAGGACATAGCTTTAGTGAATAAATTAGATAGTTTGAAGGCAATTTATCTTTTCTGATGACTTTTGGAAGAACAGCATCAACATAAAAAATGTCAATTTGCAATTATAATACTCAAAGCTCCTTTATAGCTCCTTTTACATTAGGGGATATTCAAAGTAATTTGAATAATACAGAAGTTAACATATAGCTACTCAGTGTCAGAGCCAGGAAAGGGATTATTTTTAATGTAGCATCTGACTTTTCTGTCTCTACCTGTTATGACAAAGGATAGTTAAAGTGTTTTCGATACACGTATGCCCCTGTGTGGATGTCCTCATTCAGAGCTCAACACTTTTAGAAAGCACTTGTATGGTGACTTTCCAAAAGGGAATAGCTGTAACAAGTGGTGTAGTAATAGCCCAGTTAGATTGTCTCATTTGTCCTCCATGGTTTTGCTAATGAAGCCTATATAAAAGTGCAAACTGGAAGGAACAAGGGAATATAAAATGTTTGGCAATCAAAAGGTGTGAATGATCTGTTGGTTCTGATGGTCATAAGTCCCTCATTCATTTGCCTGTTTTAAAGTCTTAGACTCCCTTAGGGAACAGGTACCAGATGTAGCCACATGTCATTGCACTGTCTCAGTTGCTTGAAATCCTGAACTTGCTGGCGGATGCTAAGCACAGTGGTTCAGGTGGTATTTGGATACATTTTTTGTTTATGGAGCAAAAGAAAACTATGTCCACAGGACATAATTTATGCAGATTTGCCTTGCATATGTCAGCTGAAGTTCTAAATTGTTTTTTTTTTCTAATCTGGCTTCCTGTCCTGGTTTCTGAATTAAATATCTATTATGCCCATCACAGGTGAGTTTTCTTGTATCAGGACTCAGGAGTATATTACATTAATATCCTTTACTTACTTTAGAGAAAAATGTGTTAATATTTACTAAGGCACTGGTACTAGCACGGACCCACCATACTGGAGGGCAGAAGTAAGCATTTAAAGGTTCAAATAATACTCTTATCTGAATTGCTCTTGTATAGATCCATCAATTTTCTAAGGAAATATAATTTATTTCCTTAAAAATGAGAATCATTCTCAAGCTTCACTTTTTTTCCTTATGAAACAGTGTTTTCCTGAGAGTGCCGTATGAAAGCCTTAAGTACAATGGTACAAGGTACAATCATAGAATCATAGAATCATAGAATGCTTAGGGTTGGAAGGGACCTCTAGAGATCATCTAGTCCAACCCCCCT
>JASSRY010000061.1:1095908-1120067 GCA_032466555.1 Tinamus major
TTTATTTTGGCTCCTGGCAAGCAGCAGACCTCTCTGGATGAGGGGTCCGGTCTACATATCGGTGCCTCCGTGCCCTGTAGCGCGGAGTCACCCACGACAATCACCCGCCGGCATAGTTTAGGCATCACAATGCCTAAACTATTTTAGTTCCTACACACCCAATACTTCGTGTATCTTGTTGACAGGAAAATATTGCAAATGCCTTTCATTCATCCTTAGAAATGTGGGAATTTACCTGAAAGGAAACAAAACAATAAATGACCATGAGCCAAGTGCTCATGGTTCTATCTATGTAACCTAACTACTTAGATTTTTAAAATGTAAGACTCTGTGTCAGTGAAATTACAAAAACTATGTTCTTGGGTGCATTCTTAAGCCTCTCATAATATTCCTACCTAAAAGTGGTGAAGAATTTTCACTCTTGAAGCCCAATATTGAAACTCAGTTATCCTAAATATAATCTTGGTTTTATACTTCCAAGATTATATAATGCTAATAACTCTTAGAGTTTGATGTCATAAAAACTCCAGCAGCATCTCCTTATTTTCTGATGCTATGTGGATGCAAGAGTTTCAATTTTAATTGCATATAAAAACAGGTATGTTTCCAGTGTTTCATTTTGTCTTTTTTTTTTTTCTTCCTCGAAGAGTACAGGATATAGAATAGTATCAGTAAGACAGTCAGAACAGGTGAAATATGCAGGGATCAAATCTTTTAAATACTTTCTCTCATACATTTGTTGTCCCCTTTCAAGCATGTTAGTCTTGCCTATTATAGCTAGTCTTATTCATTAGCAGAAGCAAGCTTTGGATTTGGGCAATTTTTGCATGGGTGGTTCTTATACTCCATTCTCTCCTTGTCATATTTCTTGTAAGGGAATTTCAATTTGTAGTGACTTGTACAGGTGCCCAGGTTGCTAGTTCTTGTTTGGTTTTCCTTGTGAGATTTGTAATTACACTGCAATGAGACAGTTTCTAATGTTCAGCAAGATACCTTTTATGTACAAAATCCTGTACTGCTACTACTGCTTAGTCCTTAAATTAAGGGCCGGTTGTACTGTACATCATATAGCGAAATAATAAATGCTAAACCTTTTTCTGAGGATTTTGGAGTCTAAACAGGACAGTCTAGGAAAAGGAACATGCAGATATGAAATAGAAAATTCAAAACAGAATATTTGTCTCAAGTTCTGCTGCAGTGTTATGGTGATGCAACTGTACTATCTCTTATTATAAGCTCCTTAAAAATATGGCACTATTCTATGTATTTATTTCATATACTTAAGTGCAAAATAGCCTTACCTGCAAGTCTCTTCAGTAAAATTTAGCTTGAATACCTAATGGAAAAGAATTTCTGAGCTCTAGTTGTATACACCCTATAAAAGCAGGGTGCTTAGTACGACAACACCACCACTATGACCCTATTTTTGTGATATACAGTTCAAATAACAGTATGATCCAAAGCAAAAAGGAAGACAGCATGGGATTAGATCTGTAAGTATAGAAAAGGGGTGTGTGGTCCCTTGGTGTGCCAGCTTCTTTGCACTGGAAATAACTGAATGCAGCTGAGCCTAATGAGGCTCAGAGGCTTTACATAGCTTAATGGCTCTGCTCCCATCCTGCTGCCTCTCTTAATTGGTTATTGTCAGTGGGAGAAGCAGAGGTTAGCAGAGGAGTGGGTGCTTGCTGCCCTTTAGTTTAGTGGTGTGACACAATGTCAAAAAAAGGCAGCGCTAACTTGTGTTTTGGTTCATGTTAAAAATAACCCTAGAGTCATGTCCCTGCTTGTGCATGTATATGTGTCTGCATAGGCACGTGTCCCTCTGCCTGCTGTGGAGGTTTCTCAGACTCCATGCTGAGTGGTTTGGTGTGTGTTATTCTGCCCCTGCATATGTATCCTCCCCTTGAGAGTATGTTGTTGGGGGAAAAAGTAGAGTCTGATTGCTGAGCCTGGAATTTTCAAGTGAAAACTGAGTAAGACCTTCTGATGGGAATGATGGGACTACTGAATCTGTAGTTTGATGTATGGATCCATTTGCACAACATACTGAGTTAAAACACTCTGGATGATGAGTGTCAGTCCAGAGCCATAGTGACAGGTAAGCTGTCAAAATGTCCTTAAGACTAAGCAAGCATTTATATTTCATTAAATACAGCAAAAAAACCCTATATATCTACATAAAACTACTGGACCTTATGTTCTCTAATAATGCCTTGAAGATGTTTCCCCCATGTTCAAATTTATTTTTGTTATATTGAAAGGAAGTACAAAATTGAATATTTTCGGAACATGTCTGTCTTATTAAAGCATCAACTTCCATGTTTCCATTAATATATGCACTTGCAATACCTGCATCTCTTATAAACATAGAGGCATTGTTTTCTCATTCATTTCCTCAATTGTATGGATTCTGTGTGATGCATAGAAAACATAAACTTGTGAATATCTGTATTCACTTACGTCTGTGTGTGTACATATGTGTATATATTTTGCCTAAAACTTCATGTAAATGAATATGTATATGAAAGGCATTGATTTGAAATTAGCACACCAACATTCAGCTCACAGCTTTTGGTATTGCTTGTTATTACTTGTCCTTACAGGAGCGGCGTGTCAGTCTGCATGACTCTAGGACACGAACAGCCAGTGACAGTGAAATTGTGGCTGTTTCCTTTTTGGCATATTTTCTTGAATAACCAATTAACAACCACAGACATTCTGGGTAACTAAGAATTAAGAGATGCTCTCAACATATGTTACATCAGTATCCTTTTTAAGATATTTGGATCCTTTATCTTGTTTGGGTTATCCATGGAACTGAGAAAGATGAAAGAAGAAATCATACCGCAGTCCTATACTTAATTTATTTGTATGTTCTGTGTAGCTTGTACATCCACACATTATGTCAGTCATGGTCCAACTACCTTTTTGGACTGAACCTAATCTGAATTTAAATTGTTCAGAATTTTGTGTAAATTCACATGGGACCGGAAGTATTGCTATTTATAAAGTACTTGAACTGTGCAAATATATTAAGTTGTATTTATAGCACAACTAATCACTACTTTTAAAATATGGTTTACAATCAGTGATTATAATGCAGTGAAATGACTATGTGAATTCAAAAGCCTCTGTATCTTCCTTATCCTAGATGAAATCATTAAGATGTTCGTTAAGTATTTGGCAGCATTATCTGTACAGACTTTCTCACTGCCTCAGAAATTACAGAGGGTGTTGAAAATAAGGAAAGCAAATGTTAAGGGTAAATCATACCCATACATAGAACAAAAGAGCTGTTTGCTGAACAGTGCCCTTTATGTCACTCAGTTTTACTCAGACTTGTGCTTCATATGCTGAAATTGTCTAAGCTTGGCTTCTATGCAAGCCTTGTTTTTGAAAAGCCCAAATGTCAGACTGTTTGGGGGTGGGGGGCTGCAGGGAAACAAATGAGAAGAGATGATATTGAAATAATTTCTTCCCACCCCCAAATTCTTAGTAAATACAGCCAAGACAAATTATTACAGTTGGGCATAAAAATAGCTCTGGTTGCCAGGCAATGGAGATTTGTTCTATAGGAAATCAGACTTGTGTTGCCCAGGATCTAAAACTGTATGCTGCTTGTGTGTAGATAGATGCCTACTTCTTAATTTAACACATAAGTGCACAATTACCAAATAAGTATGAAATTGAAAATTCGCATATTGTACGTTTGGGGTGTGTGGGGTGGTGGAGCTTTTTAATCCCAGTCTCTTAACTTTGTACCTTACAGCTAAGCAATGGTTGATATTTTCTGGTATATCAGTGGTGTCAGAACAGACACTTCTGCACTGTTTTAGTGGAAACAAATATATGTCTGAATTAGGCCAGTGTGATTTGGCTCCTTCAATTCAATTTTCATTTTTAACCAAATTATGTTTGATTTCAGAGCGATTCAGTTAGTATTTCTGTTCTTGGATGTGCTATTGCATATTTTTACGGGCTGGGTAGATAACAGTATGCATGGTCTCTAATTGCTTTTAAAGGTAGTGTTAGGCATGTAGCTTTGCTGTGTGAGTCCTCAAGCAGACCCAAGGATAGTTTCTCCATCCTCCTTCTTAGGCTGGTCTGCAAAGGAGTATCTGTATCTTAGCTCTCACAGCCAGCTATGATTCATCCAGAAAAGCAACGTTTCCTGTTAGCAATGCGATGCTGCATTTCAGTTTCAATTTATACGTTGCTATGTGCTCGGAATGGTGTTTTCTCTGGTGCTTGTTTATCTGGGAAAGTGGGCTACTTTTTGTTGCTTGAAGTTTACTTGGAAGTGTATGGCAGTATGTTGGTCAGATGTTTTATGCCAAAAGAAGAAGAAAACACATCAAACCAGAATACTCCAGAGCACCTGCAAATGTGTAAAAGGGTAGAGCTGAAAACAGGAAAGTTGGAATTCTGCCTTAGCATATGGAATAAACCAGGACCATTTAAGTTTAGCTTGACAAAGGCAAGCATAAGAGGTAGGATATTGTTTTGGTGGTCTTAGAAGAGAAGCCTAACAATTAGTGAGGAGTATGCCAAACATATTGCGAAGGGGTGGAATACATATTTATCGGCCTATTTGAACAGAATACTAGAGCTTCATTTTCATCTGCTGCTATAAAGAAACAGTATCAGAGCATGAAATTAGCAGTCAAGTAATACATATGCCATAGCCAAAAGCAAAGCAATTAGCTGCATGGCTCCACAGAGTTTATCTACTGACTCTATTGCATTTTCAGCTCCAAACTTGATGGTTTTTCACTCACTGAACATTAAAGGCAGTAAACAAATTTCTGCTGCTGCAAAACCAGGGAAGTATTTTTGTAGCCTGCAGCAGCAACCCAGCCCTGTAACTTCTAGTGGGCACTAGGATGCATCTGTAGTAGATGGCAAACATGTGGTGTTTGTGTTTTGCAGGCCCAAACACATTAACTTCTATTAAACTTGACTGCAAGTTTGTTTACATAAAAGCTACCAGACTGGGACTTCAGCATGGGTCTTGGTTTGTGTATGTACTGCAGGGAGAACCATTCAGAAATTTGACTGTGTATTTGAGAGCAGAGCTCAGACTTGTTGAATAGTAGATTCTCAGTTACTTCGTGGGCACAGTGGACAGGTTGAGTTTGCAGTTTGGTGCCTTTTAGTTATAGGAAAAGTATAGTTCACTTTTATATTTCATTTATATTAATAGAAGCAACTTTCTCATGCACTGTTGAATATCGGAAAGTATCAAATTATGCTGAAGAAAACACTCTCACACCCTCAGTTTAGGGCTTCATTTCTTTCTGTCTTAAAATTAAATCATTAGAAAAGTTAAGATAATGCAATAAAGTGTGAAGAAAATTCTTATTACTACTTGCAGAAAGCATCCATACATTAAATACCCACAAAAATTAAAGATAGGTAATGACATAGAGGTTATCTAAGGTATTATAGCTCTACTCAAATATTGCATGTTAGGTGATAAATCTTATGGATTTAGCACTTTACCAGGTACAATGAATTCCACCATAATAAGGTGTACATTGTACATAATATCTCTGTTAACAACCGTTTGTATTTTAAAGAAGATGCTCATGGCCATGTTTCAGTTCTCATCGTTTGCCCTGGTGTGGGTAGTTATGGAGAGACATCCCCTGTTCTGTGAGAACAAGCGCTGATGAAAAACTTAAAGCTTTTAAATCCTTAATACTTCATTTATGGGTTTTTAATTCTGGGACTTCAAGTTATAATAATGGGATAGGAATTTATTTTACTAAAACTCAATTTGGCTTACCACAGTAATGGCCAATTGTTCTTCAGTTACAAAAATGACATCTTATACCTCTACATCTACAGACCTACGTTAGTCAGAATGGTCTCCCCGAATTTTGCCCAAGGAAATCTTCCAAAGGAGCTATACAAATGCAAGGAGCTGTTTTACTTGAGCAATCAGACGTAGATATTTCTAGCTCAACCTTTTTTGTCATTTCTATTTCACCCTTTTTTTGCCATTGGATATTTAAATTATCCAGTACATGAAATCTATACCTTAAGAGATGTATATGTATAACTTAGCTTTTGGTGCATGTTGTGTGTTTTTATTGGGGAAGGTGATTGTAATTCTTTTGACTCTGCTTTTATCAAGCATTTCATTTCATCATGAGGATTTTGGCCCTGCTCTCTAAAGATTGAATTTGGCTAAATGTAGCTGTTAACCAAAGAGTTGTTTTTAATAATCATCTGAGTGAATTATTTCCACCTGTTGTTTGAGGGTAATGAACGGGCTCCAGCCAAAGATCGATATAGTTCAACATTTTTGTTCAGATAGTGGCTGAAAATGCATCCCTACAAGAGAACATTTAAAGAAGACAAGCATATATAAGTTTTCTTCCATGTCCTCTCCAAACCTTTAGGCCTCTGTCATTTGTGGATATTTCTAAGTCTGATATAGCTTTTTTTGAGTTTTAATGAATCATGATTGATTTCTCTTCCATAATTTTCTTCAGTCTCTTACAGGAGCAATATGAACTCACAGTATTCACAGCATCAAGCTTCAGTTTTCTTAGTTCTCGAGGGAATCTTCTGCCAAAAAATAAATTAAAACCCAATTTACTGCATAGGTTAAGGAAGAAAAAAAATACAAATACCCTTTTAGGCTGTTAATAGTTTCAGTGAAGTTGAGTGGAAAAATATTTCTAAAAATAAAATTTTCATGTTGAGTGTTTAAAGTTGTCTTTAAAACTTACATTTTATAAGCAATTAATATACAATCTTGTGTTTCCATGTGCCTGAAAAGAGAAATTTCTGCTGCTCTCACATTCAGACTCTGTAGAAGCAGGAACCTTAGTATCAGTAGCACAGAAATGCTAAAGACTGAGATCAATATTTCCTTACTACATAAACTAAATCCCCAAGGACGTAATCAGACTGTGGAAGAAATTGCTTTCTTCCTGCCTTTTTCTACATTTGTATCTGTATTCATTTATGACAGAGCATCTGTTCTCTAAGCAAATAAAAACTGGACAGGAGAGACACTATTTCTCCAATAGAATCAGAATCTTCCAGACAATAGTGCAGTAAGTTTTGCTTGTCCTGTACTAAGGAATTCTTTGTAAGTAACAGCTTGATAATTCAATTATCTTTTTGGCTGCTGTATTTTCCTGCTTTTACTAATTTTGTCAGATTTTTTTTTTAATGAAATGGTAACAAAGCCTGCAACTCTTTTTTACATAGTCTATCTCTGCTGGTAACTGCTTGTGCTTTGATAAATGAGCGTGTATCTATGTACTTAACACATCACTAGTATCAAGTAGATATAGAAGATGGCCTCAGTTATTGGGTCCTCATTAATTTAAATCTAACACTCACCCTTTGAGTGAGTGCGGAAGTGACACAAATGGCTTTGAGATGGTTCTCTATTGGAGAAGTTGGTTTCTTTGAAAGCAATATTACTTCTGTAAACATAGCAAATCTCAGAGAGAAAAAAAAAAATCAGTAGACTCCCTGTTTAATTCTATGTGGTCAGCTACTGATTTCTAGAATTGTGCCCAGGGGAACATTTTCTTGTTAGGAATGCAAAATTTTGCCCTCTCTCTGCCACAACTTTCATGAGACTGAATTTATTTCACTTTGTCTGCAATAACAGTTGGCTGAATAAAAAGAAAACAAAAATATAATCTTTGGTCTGGTTTGAACTGCTGTATGTTTGAGCTCTTGAATATGTGGCAAAATAGTGACTCCATTCCTATGGAGAATACCGTCTGATGTGCTTATCCTAACGAAGTTATTTGTATGAAAATGGATCCCTTTATAGCAAGGACAGGTATTTCTTGCGTCTAGAAGCCAAGGACTAGAATAAACAAGTCAGATGAAGCTGCCATTTTGGCTTTGTGCATTTTTGATGTATCTGGGTTGTGTCCATTTGCTTTTATTTCATTACAGGCAAAAATTGAGTTGCTGGCAGCTGGCAGAAGAAATTAATCTAAGAATGAAATTGATAATCAGTTTTGTAAATGGAATTTTTGCTGCAGGGATTCTCTGTGATGAGACACTGTCTTGCAAAAGCTCTATGGAAACTTTGTTAGCCACGAGCTTGATTTTTATGATGCTGCCTGCTTAAAGAAAATTGGGGGTGGCAGGACATGAGGACATAAACTAAATGTATAGACCTTGTGGTATAGTGCAGTGTCTTATTTGTTTACTTTTAGCTAGTGGAAACTAATAGGTACTTGACCAGGGGCCAGACAGGGCATTAAAAATATGCTTTATGTATACACCCAATTACCTGGAATTACTTACCAAAAACATTTTCAAGGGCTCATGGAAGTGTTCTCCGAGGTGATTTTAAGCCCCTGTAGGTTGTTTTTATCAAAGGATTCTGCTTACATACACTATACAAAAAGATGATTATTCCATTCATTGTTTCTTTAAAGCATGCAGCTTGTATTCAGATCTGTATTTTGATACAGTCTTCCTGCATGCCTCTCACTCTTTCTAAGCCTACGTTTTTTTCATTGGAGCAATTGGTCTAATAACACTTCAGTGTGAATATTCTGAGGACAAACAATTTAGAGACTATTAGGATACTCAGGAATATTGAAGATGGTGAGGTGTTTTGACCAAAATTTTGCATGGATAACACCTTCAAGATGCTTGAAGTGTTTTATAAATGTTGATGAAAAGATTAATAATGTGAAGAGTCTTCACTCCCTGCCAATATATGTAATCACTCTCAAGTGTGAAAGTGGTGTGGCAGCGGCTGGGTAATTAGCATCTTTCCCAAGTTTTCCTGGAGTTTTGGCTTCACTGTAGAGAACTTCCGCCAGACTTTTGGGACTCTTCAGCCATTTAGCTTTTTGTTCTCCCACTGTCTATTTGTGGTAGGTTAGAGGGAAACTCCCAAATTGTGGCAGTCAACTTCTGTGTGAGTGTGTTCCAGCAATTACAGTTTTATAGAGCCAATGCTTTGAAAGAAGCAATTGTGTGAAAATTAAATCTTTTGTTTTGCTGTTTCCTTCATGCTCCTGATGTTCATGTAGGTACACTTTACTCGTATGATCAGTGGTGGCTTCTGTTGGAAGGGGATTTCTACTGTTATATGTAGATACCTTTATTTTTTTATTTTTATCTAGCTCCATGGGTTCTTTTCTGTATCACACAGTGTTTAAATTCTGATTATGTGAGTGGACCCCCATTAATTTCAGATTGGTGCAGTTAAGTGTAACAATGCCTATAACTTGAGACAGTTGGGAGAGCACAGAACAGCACAATAAAACATTGCTTAAAAAAAGAAAAATCCAATTTCTTATTTTCACATCTACTTCCTATACATCTATTGCTATATTTTTTTGCTTTGCTTTTGTTCCACATGCATAAGGGAACTGTTTGTTTTTGTCAGTAGTGTCTCTTTCTGCTTTGGAATATGATATATTACGCTGGTATAAATAATAACCTTTGTAATGATGTGCTTGTTACCAAATTGAAGCACACTGGCATGAAACCTGTGCATCCAAAATAGAATCTTATATGAACATTTTTCTGTATAAAATGTATTCAAATTTTAAGCCATGAAGATGTACTAAATATATGACAGGTTATAGATCACGGAAAAGTGGAAGGGAAGTTGCAAAAAAGTAGTCAAAATAAAGGGGTGCTGTAAGAATAGAGGGTGAGAATGGTACAGATCTATCCAGGTTCAAGAAAAGTTTATTTTTACTTCTACCAGGGAAAGAGAAGTCCCCCCCCTTCTCCCTATTTCCTGTGATCCCTATTTATACTTTACTGTCTGTGTTAGTTTATTTGTAGCCAGAAAATATGCTATGTAATACTTATTCCTGCTTTCAGTCTAATAAACAAAAGATACTTCATAGATATGAAAAATATTGCAGAATAAAAATTATTGCCTTGGAATTTGACCACTGCATCATGCTTAGCTTCGTAATTATGGGCGGCTGAAAAGAAGTTGAGATAAATATGTATCAATATTTTAAAATTTGAATTCCATACTGTTTTAAAGCAATGGTACTACCTGTTTAGATAAACACTTCCTTTTGTAAATCTACTAAGCTGTGTCTGATTATTCAAAATCTAAAAACATTAAAGGAGTCAATGCTATGAGGAAAGTGAGAGATATTAATATTTGCTAAAGCTCTTTATTGGATTGCTTGCAATCTAAGTGTGCTGTGCACAAAAATAACTGTTATCTCAAAATTTTGCATGTATCCTGTTTCAAAAGTAAGTTTGCTTAATTCATGTCCCAAGGAATCTGTAGAAAACCAACTAGCATATTGTATAGTAAGGATTTTCTTTTTCTTTTAAGTTCCTTTTTACCACTTAAACGGTGGATTGACATTCTTGTGGAGTTGAAGTCTTTGATTTATTCAGAGAACGGAGACTGCCAGCCTCTGGTTACGTTGCCTTCTTTGGTCTTCCCTGATAGAATGTCCAAGGGCTGACCTAAGTAGCAAAATTTTAGGGCAGAAAAAGAGATGGTATTCTTTCTGTTTATTCCTTATTTCTCTCCTGAGGCTGACTTGATGCATGATAGTGATATAAAGGTGAATACGCAGGTAAAAGTTAAATCATGCAACTAACTCAGTCCTTTCCTATTTCCACTGACATTATGACAGTATTTTTTTCAGCCATGATCCGTTTGAATTAGTTGCTAATGTTGAGTAGTAAGTTGCTAAGTTCTGAATAGTAACGAAAGAATTGATTTGACTGAAATTCAGGCTTGGATTTGAATGTAGGACTAATTGTGAGAATATCTAAGAATTTTTTCTTTGATGGGGAAGAGAGGACAAAAAAATATTCATGATAGAATCTCTTTTAATCCCATAAAAAAACTGCAAAATTTTTGTAGAAAAGAAGTTTTTGAGTCTTTCTGTTGTAATAGTGTACAATGATCTGTAAAACTGGCAACTGGTATCAACTAAGATCTCTTTTTTTATAGTTCTATGTGGTGTTTCTTTGGTTATTAGCAAAGGAGATTGTTTTTGAGTAGGTGAGAGTGTTAGCAAATGTTTCTCATGTATAAGGATTTTTAGTAATACCTTGAAATATTCATATGAGCACATGTGTGTGTTAGGAACTGCAAAAGCGAACAGCCCCCTCACGCCCCTCAAGACACAGCAGGAATGGGAGAAGGAACAGAAGTGATGTGGGACTTGAATGCAACTTGTATGTAATGATAACCTCCCTGTTTCTCCAAGTATCGCTTTGTTTTTCTACTTATCTACTGTCTTGGTTCATATAAAGAGCCTAAGTTTGGGCCTGGCTTCCAGCGGGGCTGACATTCTCATATTTGAAAGGTCCATGCAGATGAAAAAATTTCTTCCGCTTGGTCTCCAGCAGAACTCACTGATTGCAGTGAGTGCAGAGCACAGAAGAAAATCATACATTTGACTTTTTTTTTTTTTTTTCTCACTGATGATTATTTTACTAAATATCACTGTTGCAATGTCCCTAAGTAAGAAAAGCTTTGTGCTTGGGAGTCTTGTGACTGGAGCACAGCAAGGAGGTCATGCCACCTTCACTTGGCTCCTGAGTTTCTGATACACTGTCCGGAATCAGACTTAAAGCAATATTCTAATAAAAGGTCTGTAAAATCTTTGAGAAATCGGTTCTTTTGTTCTTTCTGTCTTTCTTTTTTTTTTTTTATTTATTTTTTTTATAATGGGTTGTCTGTTGGTGTTGTCTGTGTACTAGTTTGGTAGCCAGGAACAAGTGTGCGTGTGTGTGTTTGGTGGTGTTTTTTTTTTTTTTTTTTTTTTTTTTTTTTTTTTTTTTTTTTTTTTTTTTTTTTACACCTTAAAACACTGATATTCCTTCCTACAAGGTATGTGATACAATCAGGAGCTTGGCTTGTGAGAAGTTTGGCTTCGGACACAAATTGTGAGGACTGATTATTCCTACTTCCTCAGTTGTTATGCTGTAGTTGAGCCTGTTGTACAGATTTGTAAAGTACATTTGAAAATGATGATTAAACTTTACTATTCCAGTGTTCTGGTCACAATATTCTTGCCAAATACTACTCAGTTTAGACTCTGTCTTATGGTATTTTGTATTAGTGTTATATTTGTATTTTTTTCTGGCAATAGAAGTCTTTCTAGCCAACAGAAAACCTGTGTAACCGTTTTGGTAATTTGGCGTGTGTTCTCCCATGGAAGTCTTAAGTTAAACAGTGACCTCACTGCCCATTGGACCATAATATTATTCCTGCTGTTGGTCTTGCTCTCAGTTCTTGGCTCCTTCTCGGTGTTAGCATTGGCTCCTACAAGACATGAGAAATAACAAAAACATCTGCTGTCACCACAGGAGGCTGGCTGAGATTCATCCAGAAGGATGTGAGCTGCTGTTCATCTTCCTTTAGTACACAGTGCACTACAATTGATAGAAATTGCAGAGGAAAGCAGGAAAGTGAAGGAAAAGCAGGAAAGAAAAGAAGAAAGCAGGAAAGTGCCAAGCTTGTAGCCAAAAAATGGCAAAATGATGTTTTGACTAAAACAAAAAAATAAAACAAGTAAATACAAGTACTAAATTCAAAAGAAGGAAGATCCTTCCCTACTTCTGGAGGTAGGCTTTGATCTTTAGTACTGCTTCTTCATACAAGCTTTTTCCTTGCAACTAGATACTTTCTACAGAACTCATCAGAAGATCACAGGCCTTTTCCTGTTCTTTACTGTGTGGGGATAAATATTCCAATGTGCTCAGAGATGGCAGATGCATAAGGAAGGTAAACACATCTTCCAAGATAAGTTTAGATAGTAGGTTAGGAGATTACTTAAAAGAACTGCTTGTTTTGTGTCTCTACTTGCATAGTTCTGGATATAGCATCATTTTGAATGTTAATATTAACATCCAGTATGGCTTACACTGATTATTACATTTTTCTTTTTCCATCTTTTTTTTTCACTATTACGTCTTTCTTTTGTGCCTCACTTGCTTACAGAAATTTAAGAGAAGAGGGAGATTACATAGAGCAGTGTAGCTGCAAAGATGCCACTGGAAATTGTAGAGCAGGATGTAATGAGAAGGTGTGTATTTAAGCAGCAGTTCATGTAGATCATTTTCTGACCTGCAAAAGCACTGAAAATTTGTAGATTTGTTCCTGTGTGTGATAAAGCCGAGCCCCTTTTTTTTGTTTCAATATAACTGGTATCCTTTGGAAAATCAGGCCATAGATGTCCTTCTACAACACTGCTTTCTTCCCTGTTGTCAGACTGCAGATGTTATCTAGAGACAAATTATTGGGTAGAAGTTTTAAAATATTGGTCATTTTACACATGCAGTGATAGAGAGGAAAGTAGCTTAAGTGATGATTTATTGGATATTGCTTTTATACTGACCCCCATGCTGGGTAATTGCCTTTTTCTAAAAATGAAATTAGAGTTTTTGAAAGTTTACTTGCTTACTTAATTTAGAGGGTTTTTTGTGACTCCTGTGGATGTCTCTGGCATGAGAAACCAGTGCTAGGAATCAATGCAGGATAAGATTTCTGTGGAAATGAGTGATTCCAGCTCAAAAGGTAAAGCCATGTGGCAATAACAGTGGGTTTTTAGGTAAGATGGAATTGTTTTCTCACTTGTAACTTGTTAATTTTTGTCCAACACCCTTCCCTCTCCAAAAAAAAAAAAAAAAAAAAAAAAAAAAAAAAAAAAAAGAAAAAAGTAAAATACTTTTCATGTGAATTTTTAAATCTTTACACAGTGATTCAGTTGAAAACAAGTGTACTTAATTTTCATAGAAAAATGAAGCCCTTTAAGATAGATTTCAAGTCAAGCACTGCCAGTCTTAAGGATGTAGCTTTCTTCATAGGAATTTGATTTTTTCAGTGAAAATGTTTTGCAACCTGGGGTAAGACCATTTCGTATGGTAGAAGAACACATCTACTTTAGCAGCAGAGTAATAGTTGCTAATACGTGTATTATTAACAACTAGTAGTCATAGTACTTAAGTATCACTTACTAAACTAAGCACTTCACAAGCATTAATAAAAATAACTACTTGAAATATTCACAACCTTTCCTAGGGTGATGGTGATAAATTTAGGCATGACCAGGAAGAAAGTGCTCCTCGGTACTGGGAAGGCACCTGCATTTCTGGGATGAAATTATGCGACTCTCTAAATAGCGAAAGACTGAAGCTTCAGGCTTTTGAGTAGGTTCTGTAAAACAAAGCATATCCTGTGAATAATCAAGTACGAAGGTCTGCTTGATGAGCTACTTATTTAAAAATCATCAGTTGATCTTTATGTTGCTATTGCTGAAATTGCTTTTGTCAGAATAACTTATATGAGAATTAAATGAAAAACTGAAAATTTAGGCCTTCTAAGGCCAGGTTATTATATGATATAACCACTAAGTTATGACAATTTCTTTTGTTTGCCTTGAGAAAGTTTGCAGTCTAGCTAAACTATGTAAACCAAGGCTAATTTTCTACTTTTTTTCCAGATGGAAATTTCTATGGTAGCTGCAGCTCCTCTTTCTTACTGACATTGTTGGTTACTTCTGCCCACGATGTAATTTGGGGCAAAACTCAATACCTTCTAATGATTTAACAACAGTTACTTTTTAATTTCTTGCTTTATCTGAGAAAATGAGCTCAGCTGTTAGCCATCCTGATCTGTGGAGAAAACTCATGTCCATGACCTACCTACATGGACAGACTGAGTTTTCCCAGGTAAATGTTCTTCTGCAATACTTGTTGGTTTGAGGAGTCTTGGAGTCCAAGCTGCAGGACACATATGTTGAGTGCTGCGTCTTGCAGTCCTGATCCCCTAGCTAGCCACACTGGGGAGCTGTCTGAGTGTACCCCTGCTTCCTACCTCCTTGTCCTGGATTTCCTTCCAGGAGAAACCAGGCCGTGTGCCCTGGGAAGGCAGTCTGCTGCTGACATGCGGCCAAGGTGCAGTCCTGTGCTCACCAGGCCTGGGAGCTGCACCTAGTATGTCAGCCAATTAATGAAAAATTATAAACACACTGATGTGCTTGAATATGGATTTTACTGTCCTTTTGCAAATGGTTAATAACAAAAATAATAATAAAAGCTAATTAAATGGCTGATACTTATGGCATGTAAAGTATTCGAAGGCAGAAATTGGCTTGGTTTTAACTTGTCCAAGATGTTCAGCAAGACAGCTTTACAGTACTGGACAAATGCCTTATTAAATTAAAACATTTTTGGATTTTAACTTCCAGGCTGATCTAATCTGTTACTTTTTACCTGATTTCTTTGAAGCTGAACCTGGAAATGTAATTTAGTTTGCCTGAAACAGAACATGAATTGCCACACTTTTTGTGACAGTCTGGTTTTGTTTTCCTTTTTTTAAATTTACTATTTCTGACATGTCTCATAATATTGCCTCTTTTTCTCTTGATGCCTCAGCTTCTGGAGTCACCGTTTTTGCCATGTTACTGATAATAGCTGTCTATAGAAAGTTTATAAAGAGAATCCATAAGGCTTCAGCAAGTAGGGCGACCTTATGAAGAAAATCAAACCAAAAATCATATCTTATATTTACAGGCCTCAATTTTTACCAGTTCTCCATTTTATGTTAGAAGAGTGAAATTCTTAACTTAAATGAAATGTGTCACTGTCACTACAGAAAAATAATTAGCCAATTAATTTTGACTCACACTTGCTTCTTAATGACTTTTTTGTAGTAGAGTATTATAATTGCACCAAGTAGAACAAAAATTAGTTATTTCCTGTGACTATTGCAGTAATTTCTGTCACTCCTGATGTATGATGGTGTTAAATACTTTGATTCTTGCATTATGTTTTGTATGTTATTGATGCTGTGGTTTTCCTCAAAAAGGTTAATCAAGGACTGTGCTAGATGATAGATTATATTGGGATTTTGCTGCGGTTGGCCCTTGTGTTAGCAGATATTAAATATGAAAGGCTTGGTTCTACAACATAATCACCTCCATCTGGTGCTCCCTTTTTTGCCCAGCCTTGGCTATTGCTTTGCTTCTGATAGGTAGAATTAATTCACCCTGTCTTGCAGCTGTCAGGCAGAGGTTAAGAAAGCCAAAGAGAATACACCGGGCTTGTTCTCTTGCTATATGACATAAATCAAAATTAATGGAGCTGCAGTCTGAAAATAAAATTTTGGCTTTCTTCTTTTTTTCCTTAGGTTGTAGTTCTTATCTGTGAATTTGCAGGAACTGAGTATTTTTCTTTGCATTTCAGTAGTAACAGCTGTTGTGTCCATAATCTACAAGCATGGGCTTCAGATAATTTGTTGATAATTATTTGCCTGGTAAATGGACCCCAAAAAAAAAAAAAGAAAAAAATGACCCACTGTGTGTCCTGAAAATAAAATTATCCACAGCGAGAGAGATTCCTTTAATCAGCTATCTAAGGAATTTGTAAGTTTATTATACAAAAATATTTTCATAGCAGTGAGGTATGAATGGGGTGAGTTACATGATTAAATAGACACTAGTACTTTTCTTCTAGTGAGATAACTAGAAGCCAGAGGGAATGTTTAGTGTGATGTAGTTATATCAAATTAATCATTAAAATTGATACTACACACTAAATCTGCATTTTCAACTCTTTTTTGAAAGTTACAACTACCATTTATGTTTCCTTCACATTCCTGTGCATTTGTTGTATACTCCAGCTTTCTCCAACTCCCATATAGAATGTTGCAATGCAACCTTCAAACATTGTGTGCTATTAAAAATTTTTAGTTATTTGCTGCTCTTCAAATACCGGTGCTGCACACTGGAACTTCATTTCTGAGGTCAACAACATAGAGTAGGTATGGGTATATATCCTATGGAGAGCTGCCTTTAGTTCATTGTGATTTCCTTTATATTTTTAATACAATAAGCAAATACTTGCTGCTTGGGAATGGCCAGGATTAAATTCTTCCAGTTTCTATGGATAAAGTTAGTTTTAACAACTTTCTTAATTTCTATGCTCAAGAGGTAATGATTGAAAAAACTGAATATGCTTTTAGAGTTGTTCACAGCAACAAAAAAATTACGAGTAGTCAGCTACAGTATGTCCTATGATTAAGGATTAGCTAATTTTTCCCATTTTTTAAAAGACATTTTCATTTTTAACACAAGACTTTAGATTTTCAAGGAATGATTTAGTATCACAAAAGTAAGTTAACTATTAGCAAAGTATGTGAAATGTGTGGGGGTTTTTTGTTCATTTTTCCATGCTTGTAGAAAATCTTCAGTGAATCACTCCTGTATAAGATATTTTTATTTTCTATTGCAAAAGGAAATTAGGTCTGGGTTGATTAGTCAATAGGAGATGTAGTTAATTCTTCAGTTTTCATTTCTTGATGATGCCTTCTATCACATAAGTCTCCAGCTAAATTCTTTCTATGTGAACTGACTTCTGCCAGATGGAAGTAGGCAACAGTAGTGGAATTAGTGACAGAAAATGCTTGTATCTATCCACCTTTCTTTATGCTTTCATATCCAAATCTCTTTTCTTCTAAAATTCTTATAAGTCAGTTCTATCAGATGCTGTTGATATGATGGAAACTAAATCTTTAAAAAAATATATGAAATATTTTTGCTTTAATATTTTTGTCCAAAAGTGTACTTTGGAAGAATTGTCTCAGTTTATGGTTTAACCACAGAACCAACTGATAACACTAATGCTGTCTTGGGGAGTAACTGTCCAATTTGCCTTATGTACTTTTTTCTGCACTACATAGACACTAGAGAACGATGCAACTCCTTTGATTTAAACTCTGTGTACCCGTTAATTAAATGAAATGCTTGTTTTGCCCCTTTTATGCTACTTTATAATTGAATGGGTACTTGGGGGAATATTTTAATATGATAGTAGGTCAGTCTTCTATTAATAAGGAGTGTTCCCTTTATGATAGCAAAGGAGAAAAGAAGTTTCTGAAAGTGGGCCAGGCATTAGTTTGAAAATCTGTGGAAAGTTCTGTGAATATGCCTAATTGGTACAGAACTGACTTGTCCTTATATTTTACTGTTTTATTTTTGCAGAGATTAACTTCACTTGTTATCTAGGTTTCTAAGTTGATGAATCATTTCTTTCTATAGATTCCTTTCTTTAGATTGTCTGGGGCATAATATGGTATGTTCTATGCTGAGAAACAAAAGGGAATTTAAAGGTTCACTTTTGTGAATAAATAGAAATAAATTATTTGCTAGATAATTTATCAAGCTTTACGTAACAATTGGCATAAGCATGTGTGCTATTTTGAACTAAGCACCATAAACTCTTAATGCACCTCTGTAGCCCTCATTAATGCATGTAATTTTACAGGTTTTAAGCTGCAGGAATTGCACACTCTTTCTGTCAATCTGTTTCAATATGTTTAATTTTAAAACATATTGTTGCTTTCAGTGGAGCTATATTAAGTAATACTCCAATATTCCTCCCTTACTCCTCTACAAAGTCGGCCGGAACTATTTTGTCATCTGTCTATACTTTCCTGTCAATATTAGTAAGACTCTATTTTTCCCATTTCACGGTAGTGCCTAGAACTGCCTAGTGTTGGTTTGAGGAACTGAATGCAATATCCCTCAATATTTTCAGAGTTTCTTGCAGAGCTACAGCTTTGTGACCAACTATCTTGATCTGAAACTCTGGGTACTATCCTAATATAAAGTCTGTTATAGCTGTTGAAAAATCAGTGAGGATTCTTTTTATTCAAAACTTTAGATTTCTATGCAGCAGAAACTCCAAATTTTTCTGTAACTTCAGATTGTGTTCTCAAGCCCAGCTGGCAAAGTTTGGGGGTGCTGATGTTTTCACAAGTTGTCTCTGAATATTTTAGCTTTTTCTTGTGGCGGAGAACAGGAATTTAACTCCTCCATTAACATGTAGGATATTCTAGAATTTGAACCAAATCTCACTGCATTTTCTTCACAGTTTAGGTAACTTAAGTCTGTTGCTGCTTTGTATTCTTCAAATGACAACCTTACTTGGAACTTTTTGTCTGAGAGATTGTTATGCCGGTTGTGGGAACATTGCTGGAATACTGTATTTTACTAATCTAGTTTTCCTTGCCTCTCAGGTCAAGGTTTTAGAATTAATTCCCCCTACTGCTGCAATTTCTAGCAGTCAAAACAATGACATGAAGAGTAGATTTTTACATGCATAGCCCATAATGGAAATATGAAGAACAGAGCTAAAGAAAATCTGGGGAGCTGTGGTTATCTAAATGAAGCAGAGAAGCTGGTAACAAGAAAAATGAGAGCATGTGTTTGGCATTGCAACCCAAGCCCTTCACAGCAAAGGGTTTTCTGGTCAGTGCGGAAGGCTGTATTTTTGTTGCTGGAGTGAGCAAGGGCTGGCATAGAGCATCTCAGAGTCCCTGCAGAAAGCAAGGAAGCAATAAAAGCTGTCTCATAGGATTTTACTATCTATGTCTCGAACTAATAAGAGGCCTTTTGAAATCTATTTTGGACTTAAGTTTTCTTAAGCTGCCAAATTTGCAAACACTGAATTACATAGCTTCTGAATATTTTATGAGAGAAAAATGCTTGGCTATTTCATCAGACATGTTTTCCACAGATCATTCTGTTTACCTTTTTTCGGTGAAAGGAATAATGTTTTTCTAGGTATCAATAATTAATTCTCTTACTGCAGCTATAGTTTGGTTAGTTTATGATAGCTGGTGTCAATGTAACCCTATATTGAGTTAAGAACCTAGTATTTGGCAAGTGTTATGGATAGGTCAGTTTATAGTGAGTACCTCTTAAATGACATTTATTTTGTCTCTTCTTTATTTTCTCTTTTCTATAAGTTTGACCCCTTTCAAAGAGATTTGTAAGTTCCACTGCTGTTTTTCACCTTCCCCAGCTAGTCTGCCATTGTCCATTAATATTCCAGTGAAATCTTTGTTGGATCAGCTCTGGAGTGGAACTGGTGAACTGCTAAAGTGTTGCCACACTGTTGTTGTTGGTTGTGTGCTTGTTTCGTTGTTGCTAGTAAGTTGTGATAAGTTTTAGCAAGTGTAATTTAGTCTAATTAGTAAGCATTTCAGTAAATGTTTTGACTAAGTATATATATGATAGAGAAAGACCTGTTGTAACACTGTACCAGGTATCTTGACATACACACTACAGTAACCAGATGTTGAGAGCATAGCATAATATTATCACTCTAAATGTGGGACTTCCCTTCAGGTATATCAAAGTAATGAAAGAATCTATTGAAGGCCAAAAAATGGAATTACTGGTAGCCATCTAATAATTGTAAATGTGGTGTGTTAGAGGTCTGCCTAGTAGAAAAGGGACCTATAGTATGATGTGCAAAAGTTTTCTGCTTTATGTATCTTTGGTGGAGATTTTGACAAAGCAGCTGAATTAAAAGAAATGAACATAGCCATAAATTTCTGGTACATAGAAATGGCTTGTGTGAAAGTGTGGTGGATCTGAAGCATTAACATAAAAAATATGTCCTAGGCTCTAGGAAGGCATTGCTGTTAAGAGTGGCAGCTAATAGAGATAGGATTGCAAGTTGCTGGCCTCTGGATCTGAGGCAGCCCCCATTTTCAAAAATGAAACCTGTTCTCAAGTGTCTTTCCCCTTTTCAAGTCTGCCCTCTTAAGGTTTAGGCATTCTAGTGGTTGTGTAATTTAAGTCATTATTTACTGTTGAAAACAACCTAAAGCACTGAAGTTTCTGGTCATTAGTGAGTGGATCATTGAGTCCCAGTTCCTATATCCCTTTTCTTATTATGTATTGCCTTCCAGGAAAGATATATATTATAAATTTGTTCCTTCTCACTTAATCTACACAAGTTCTTGCCATCAACTAATTAAAATAAGGAGCACTTTGTGAAACAACAGGTAAGCAGACTGGATAAAGATAGTATTATCTTACTTGTACCTACTGAGTTGGTAAATAATTAAACAATTACTGTCACTGTCAGATTAAGTGCCTTTTTTGGGTTTCTATGTTGCTTACTTAATCCTTTGAGATGAAAAAATAATAATGAACACAACTATATGGCCAGAAATTGGACTGATTTGTGTACAGTATAAGTGAAAGCAGTGTTGAGGTTTCTCTTGATGGTCTCTGCGCAAATGTGCAAATGACTAGGGTTTTTCTGATTGCTGATTAAATATGTGAAGAGCCTAGCCATGTAGATGAAAAATCTGAAATAACCCAACTAACCAGGAATGTTATATAGCAGTAGCTTGTCTGCATACTAGTTATAACTACAGTGTTAGCAGGACTTAAGCTTTTTATGGAGTCGATCTGCATACATTGTAGTTGACTGCTTCAAAGAATGCTTGGCAGGGAATTGTAGCTTGGCTACTAAGATTTTAATTAAGAAATAATATGGGTGGGAGGTTTTCATATCTGTGAACCAGAAAGTGTTATAAATGCACAGATACAGTTCTCCAAAGATATAAAGAATTTTAACACCCTCAGAGAATCAAATGCTGAACTTATTGTTAACTTCTGGCTGCCAATAATATATTAATACAATGCCAAAAAGAACTCTAGGGAGTTAGAACTTACTGAAAATATGAAACAGTTGCTTTTCTCCTTGGATAAAATGACTTGTGTACTATTTTACTGAGTGCTAGGGAATATTTTTTATGTTCTTATGAATAATCAAGTGTTGAAAGCTGTTTGATATCTTGACAAAAGGGTATGGGATAAGGAAGAAATACAGAAGCAAGAGTTGACTCTTATTATATTAGTATGTTCAAGTTCACTAGCATAAAATTGACCTTTTCATTCAGCACTTGGTTTAAGTATTTGTAGGTCTGTGTAATTGTAAATGTTTCTCGGCAGAATGTGAATCCTTTTTTATTTAAAATACACTTGGTTTCACTATGGTTGATAAGTGAAAAAAGGGAGGAAAAAATACCCTTCAGTTCCATCCTTGCTCTGCTAGGGACTTCTCTGATGACTGGATTAGTTAATCACTGTCTTGGTGTGTTAACTGAGAGGAGGGGATAACTGCGCTCTCCTCATGGCCACGTTAATACTGGACTCTGAGAGCAGGAATACGCGAGCCGCATGGCGGCCCACTGTGCTGTGCGTGGTCAAGGCTGCCCTGGCCAGTTTGTGGCCAGTCTGACAGGGCAGGCTGTGCGGAGGGACAGGGAGCGATGTGACACACAGGATGAGAGTAGTTTTTAGAGGTCGAAGGTGCCACGGTGGTGGCAGGGGCTCCCCATGGGGCAGCGTTGGGCCCCTGCCCGTAGGGAGAGGGTCAGCTCTAGCCCTGCCATGGGACACTGAGCTGGTGAATCTGGGCTGGCACCGGGCCTGGGGAGGGGAAGCAGGGTCTGACAGAGGGGAAGCAGGGTCTGACAAAGCATAGGATGGCCAGGGATCAGGAGCTGGAGTCAGCAGTGACTGAAGGCTCTGACCTGGCTTGAGATGGGGCCAGGGCCTTGGCTGAGGACTTGGATGGCTGTTCACAGGCACTGTGGTCCCCTGGGTTCCCTCAGGGCCCTGGAGATCTGCCTTGGCTAAAGCTCAGTGCACTCCTGAACAGCAGTGTCTGGTGTTACATACACTCACATCATCCATCTGGGGCTGGGGAGAAGATACCTCTTGCTTTCTCTCCTAATTTATAAATAAAATACTGGTGGTGGTCAAAGCATCTCTTTAAGACCAACCTATACAGCTTGAGTTGCAAATTGTCCCTAGCCAATTCTTGCTCTTGTTGAAACGCCTTGTGCCTTAGCGTGAGCTCCGGTCTGTAGCGATGAGCTCACTTCAGCAGCTTGCTCTGTGCATGTGCAATGCAGTATCCTTCTTTCAGTGCTGCTTGCAAAGCATCTGATTCATTGCATCTATATTTATCACTGAATGAGGTCCAGTTATGCAAATACAAATAGCTTTTATCTTTTGTCTGATTATTTGCTCAAAAAATATTGAATTAGTGTTGTAACGACGAATAATTTGTTACTAACAATATAGCCACCTCATGCTCTGTGTTGTAATTGCTAGTAGCAAAATTGAGCCCACGTTTAGGGTAGCAGAGAGGAATCTGATGAGCTAATTAAGATGCAAAACCCTGCCCTCCTGCAAGAACAACTGTTGGGCTCTGTATCATGCTTTTAGAGTTGTTCTGCTGCTGTCGGTTGGTGACAGATTTGGTGTAACTGCTTCATTAGCTCAGCCCTGCTCCCGGGAAGCGCCCTTGACAGCGTGTCCAGCTGCGTGCCCAAGGTCAGCTCACAGCTTGGTGTTCTGATGGAGATGCTGTAGTCTCCTTACTCAACCAGTAACTGCTCAGTGGTTGTCAAGTGTCTCTGCTTTTAGCATGGGGATCCCAAGGGGGATTAGTGGCATTCCATGCTCAGTGGCCTATTGGCAAATGATCTATAAACAAGGTCTTTCTTGCTGCTGGTTGGTGCTGAGTGCCTGAAGCCCTAAGGTGGACCTGCAGGCACAATGAGGTGCTGGGTACCTAGCTGAGCCCTGGGTTTGCTGCATTGGTAATGCTTTGCTCATTTAATGTAACTTATGAAGCAGTCAGGAACTCCTCGGTGCTGTGTATTGTTGCTGCTCAGGGCATACCCTGATGCTTTACATAAGATATGTTTTAAATGCTGTGCATTCTAGGCTAGCTTTTCCTATTGCTTCCCTTGATTTGTGTGCAGCCTCCGTGTCTGTAGCATGCAGGCAGTTAGAGAGGCACGACATCCTTGCCGCAGCATCCGCAAGAGGCTGATGTGAATTCCAATGCAAGTGACTCATCAGTCAGCGTAGTGCAGCTGAGACTCCTTTAATTTCCAGCTCCCTGTTCTGCAATAGCCAACACTCACTGACAGAAGGATTCCTGCGATATATTAAACACTCTCATTGAAACACCGGCTCGCTGATAGCATGGCAGCTCCCTGCAGGTTCCCTATAGTGAATGTTGTTTCCCTCGCACTTCATAATTACTGTCTTGTTACATCATGCTTCTCAGAGAAGGTTTGCACAGATAATTAATTCTAGTGATAATAAAATCAAATTCTGCAGGTTTTATGTTCACGCTTAGTACACATGGATTTGAACTAATCAGTTTCCTTCAGTATCATTTATAAGCAACTGCATAGCTGCATACATGACTCTTGGCAGTTACGCTGCATATAGACATGGCACACAGTGTATTTTGTTTGTTTTTAATATATAATGCCAAGGAGTGTTATATTACAGAGTTCTGGTTCTTTGGAACAGCTGCTTCCGGAGG
>JASSRY010000061.1:1131777-1147894 GCA_032466555.1 Tinamus major
AGGGTCACAAAATTAACTTACCTGAGTCAGGGTGGTTACAGCATTAATGGTTTTGCACTGTTTTATTGAAAAACTAAATGTTGTTAACCACTGGCTTAATTCCACTGGAGAAGTTGGTTGGGTAGAAAGCAATCCATTCTTTTAAGTATCAGCTAGAAGACACAAAAATAGCTAGTGCAGTCTGTAATGATAGCTCATAATTTCCTTTGCACTTTGTGTCACCCTGCAAAAATAACGTGAGCAGTGTGATTCAGGACTGGAAGTTTGGCATGGTTTCTGCTCTCCGCTTAGCAGTAATTTTGGGTGATTTTGAGCATGAAACTAAACTTGCCGTTCTCTCTTCACTTCTTTGCAAGCTGGAATTAAAGATAATTACCCATGCTTATAGAAAGTATTGAAATAATGGAATGAACTTTATTTAGTACTAAATGTTTCAACTATTTTCTATGCATGTTTTTGGTTCCCAAGTATATTTCCTCTCTCATAGTGTTCATGTAATATTATGAAATATGTGCTATATGAATTTTTACATATACAAATTATTTTAATTTTCATGTCTTATAATTAAAGATAGTGTATTCATGTATTGGAATGTTTCTTCCCCTTACAGGCTCTTTTTCCTATTGTTTTTGTTCTGCACTTCTGCTTTTTATCTATTTTGGGCCTGACACATGCAGACAGATAAACAATCTGAAATTTTCTTTGCCATTCAGTCCATTAGACTCATTATGCATTCCCTTGCGCAAAGAGCCTTGGGCATCAACACTAGTTGCTCATGGTCTCTTTATAGCTGATGACTTTTGATATGAAAGACCTATTTTTTAATGATGTTCTGTTCTGTTCTGTATCCAAAAACACCCTTTTACTTCTACAAATGAAAAATCTGACTACATAAGATCTTTTTTTTTCTTTTTTTTTTTTCTTAAGAGAATGTTTCTTGGGGTTAAAAAAATTTAAATCTGGCCTGATAATTTTCAAGCAGTAAGAAGAGAAGAGGGGGGAAAAAAAAATTAATCATGTGAGTTGATTCACTGATGGAAATTATAAAAGCAAGAGAAGTGGAAGTCTGAAAACTCCTGTGCTGCAAATTAGGCTTTGGATTAAGAGAGACTTTATGTAGTATGGCTGAGAAGGCTGATATGAAATATATGCACTTACAAGGGAATTTTCTCTATTTTAAGTCTTTCAAATTACTTTGGAGCTAGAAATGTATGAAAAAACAGAAAATTAAATCTTTAATTTGAATACGTTTTCAGAATTGTCATGCTCCTCAAAAAAAAAAAAAAAAGTTCATTTCATACTGTTAGGTTTCATTCACAGATGGAGCAAGTGTGTAGGAAACCTCTTTCTGATTCAACACATTTGGATTTAGATAAGGTTTAGTATTACAGCAAAATCTGACTAGGTGTAAATGTTGGCATTTAGGTTGTTGCCAGAAAAGCTTTATTTAGTTGATTAAATATCTTTATACGTAATATAGACTCTTGAAAACATACACTGTAGTGAGTACCAAGTGCGTTCACTGCAAATTAGCTATCACAATTTGATATAGTGTACATGGTTAGAATATCAGGAAATGCAGGCTTTTTTAAATGGACAGTACAAGTATGAAGCTGTGTGCTACACCCACTTGAAGAGAAATATAATACCATACCTTAGAAATACATATAGAGGATTTGGATAATTCATATCTTTATTATGCTGCAATGTGCTCAGGTTTCTGTTAGGCAAACATTCTTTTAAAGCTATTCTAAAAAAACACTATAGTTCAAGTCAAGAACTTCATCTGGCCACTAGAAAATTTAGGTAATGTCTACATTTTGGTTGGTTTATTTAACTTTCCTTTGCTCATTTGATATGAGAGAACATTTTAACCCCTAGACTTGTTACACATTTCAGGAGCATTATTTATTGCTCTGTGATCTTAATGTAATGCCATTACCTTCAAGAAATGCTATCAATTTCATCACCAGCACAAAAACCACAGAAGGAATGCACATTTGTGTTGTTGATGAATCCACATGTGCATTTGTTATGCTAACAAAACTTGGAGAATATTTGGTGATTAAACCAAGTGGTTTTCCAAACTTTCCTGCTGGTAATATACTACAATAGAATGTGTTCATGCTATCTTCTTTTCCAAAAGAAAATTAAAGTGAAAAGCTTGTAAAAATGTACATGGTAATCACTTCTATTTTTTTGTATTAGTGATCACTGTGAAATAAACATCATTATTGATTTTGTTTGTTGGATTTGTATTTCAAGAATCCCAAGCTTTCTTCAGGAAACAGCAGCTGCCTTTATGAGCGTTAAATATATAATTGCCATGAAAATATTGTTCACAAACAATCTTGATAGGATTGTCCTGCTGTTTTCTGTCTGCTTTACAGGAGCTCCTGAGGTGGCTGCTGATGGTAACACATTTCTCTGGCTGTTCACACTATCATCTTAATGACTCTTTTGACGAACTTGCTTGAAGTATGGCATGTTCTCCTGTTCTTTGAGTGTTAGAAAATTAAACACAAAGTCTAGGATTTTTCAGGTGTCCTAATTTGACAGCATATTTTGTCTGTTATATTGAAGGTGTTAGATGGGAAGCTTCTGTGGTCAGATGGGGGATTTGATTTCAGATGAGAAACTGTGAGTGTGCCTGTGTCAGATTTAATACTTCATTGTCATTGTAAGATTGGTCTTTTAACCTACTTTATCTTAAGTTTATAATGCATAATAAGAGTAAGTTAGCAAAAGAGATTGATTTAAATACTACTTCATAGAAGCATGCTTGCTCCAGGCTTTGACAGAAAAGGTGTTTACTTGCGAAGAAAACTTTCTGTAGGATACTAGACCTTTAAAGAGGATAAGCAGAATCTCCTCTGACCGCAAGATTTTAAGAACAGGAGCCGAACAGTCTCAACTTTACTGTTTCTAAGCTTTCAGTAGGAGTGGTGGAATCTGACTGAGGAGGAAGCCCATGGGTGTAAAGACTGACAGACTCTGTGAGAACTCTGAAAGGCAGTGTTAGCCTCACATATCCTATTAATGTGGGAGATTTGTTCATTTAAAATCAATTGCAGTCTCTTGTGCTTCACCCTTGATTAAACAAAAAAAATGCACTTTGAGAAACTATGACTACTTGCTCTCCTCTTTTGCACTTTCAGAAAGCTGTGTACAGCTCATTTATTTCTTAATATACTCAATTTTCTATAATTTGTTTCTTATAAATGATACAAAGTCTTTAAGTTTCTGTAATAGAATATAAAATATGTGCCAGAATTCTGACTTGGACATTAAAAGAAGTGATAACAAAAGGAGAATGTGCTTTCAAGACCCTCTTTCATAGATTTTTTAGATACTGCTTAGTTACAGATCTAGGCATGTGAGAAGTTGGAGGTGATGTGGTTTAATGCTGCATAAAAATGAATTCACAATGAATAATTCTGTCTTTTAAAACTCTTCTTGACATAAGTATATTTGTCACTCTTAAAGAAAATGCTTGTTTTCTTTGTATAGTTAGTGTGGAGGATGTAAAATATGCAACTCTCACTTGACAAACCTAATTTTTACATAAATGTGAATAGTAGTAGTTTTACCTCTTGATTTTCCACCTAGTAGTAGTAGCAAATAATTGTTGGCTACTTATTTTCTCCATTTGATGATCTTTACTTTCTCAAAAAAAAAAAAAAAAAAAAAATTGAAAATAGAAGTACTCTATTTCTGAGTATAATTCAAAAACCTGGTGTTTGTGTTTTTTATTTTTCACTAATGTGATTTTTCTACTTAACAAAATATTTAACAAAAATAATTAAAAATATTTAAACTTTTTCTTTTTTCTTGGCTTTTTTAAGGAAAGGAGAGAAGAAACTTGCTTTTGCTGTACGTATGCAGCTTTCTGTAGTATTTATTAAGAGAACCAGAGGAGCTCTCTAGTATTACCTGATTGTAACAGTAATGATAAACCCCCTCTTCCTTATCTTAGATTAAATTTGAGGAAATTTCAGGAAGGAAATTGGTATTTGAGGAAATGCTCAAGAATGTCAAAAATACCTTTAGTCTTCATATTACACTAATACTTTAACAGTAAACTTTTTTCTCTTATTTACAGTAAAAACAGTGGGCTGTATGGCCTGGTTCTCTTGCACTGTGTTAAATTTCATCTCTTGATGGAATATCCTTGAGAAAATAAGGCATGGGTTATTCTTGCCTTAAGATACTTTTGAAGGTCCGTCCTCTTGAATTTTATCTTAGCTATAGGCATCCAGGTAAAATTGAAGAGCCTTATCTGCTAATATTTTATATCAAGATAACTATCTCTTTAATCTTTTCTTTTAGAAGTAAATAAAACCATAAACCAGGTGTGAAAAAACAAGCTTTTTTTCTGGTATTTACATAAATATCCAGCCAATTTACAGTCATATTAATAAGGTAAATTCTGAAGGAAAAAAATGCCATTTATTTATTTTTAAGTATTGGTAGTGCATTGAAAGTTTCGTCAGGTTTCCCAGATATATCCACATAGGAACGATCCACGTAAAAGCCAACACAGCAGGCTGATTTAGAGAAGGGTGAGGAGCAGGTCTTCATAACTCAATTGTCTCTGCTGCAAAGCACCTCACTGCTGGATGTGCCAAGTAAGGTGGAGTTAACAGCATCTTTTCTTTCTTTGTCAACAGAAGACAAATCCGAGCAGATATATAACTACAGACAAAACAAGGTAACCGTGTAGGTTTATATCACCTTTAATGTCTAGCCTTTTAGGAAAGGTGATACTTACTGTCATATCACAGTTTGGTTTCCATGAATGTACTTCATTTTTGTTCACCTACAAAATATACAAAAGCACTAAATTTGGGGTTTTTAAAAATATAAGTAAGTGTATTATGGCTATATTGTAAGAGAGAGACAAATTAGTGCTGCTCTTGGCAGACAATTCAAGGAGGTGGATCACAAAATGCTGGAGAATTTTGTAGAGAATAATTGAATCTTCAAGTAAGCAATGCTTCTCTGTTTATGAATAATGAACTGGGGGGATGATGTTGATTCTCACTTAAAAAATGGTATTTCACAACAAGGAGGTGATTTTGGAATGGCTTATTAATTTACTACTTGAATATAAGTTTTCTGTTGCATATCCTGTGGGAGTTGACTTAGGTCAGTAAGAAAGGTTAACTTCTTGTTCTTAGCTATTGCTCTTTCATATGTGTCTTTACTTCTGCAATGAGTAACTGTAAATTGGCCTGAATAAATTAATATTCTATAAGTAATAAACAAAGATGGATTTTTGTCTTGCAATTTAAAATACAAAATTGCTAGCTTGGTAACAGACTGCCTCCTTTGAGAACTGCTAGAAAATTGCTAATTTCATATGAAGTAATGCTCTTTTACTGCTGGACTCAGTATGTCTATTGCTTTCTTGGTAATATTTTACCAAAATTCAGATGTGCAGAGGCTGTTGAATTGCTGGTTAATAAAGTGAGGCCAAATGAAGTTGTAACATGGAGTTGAATGTTTAGAGATTTTATGTTACTCAAAATATTTTTATTTTGAATAATACTTTTAATATGACTATTTCTGAAATAAATCTCATAGTATTTCACTGAATAGATATATCTGCCAGAGATGAAAGGACTTGCTTGAGTGGGAGGCATATTTTGGTTTTATTTAATTATAAGTTGGAGAATTAACATTGTTTTAGGTTTCCCCCCAGCACTGTAGTCCTCAAGTCCCCTTTGTTTCATTAGGTTAAGCAGTATTTTGGAAAAGGTCACATGTTGTGTAAGGAAAACATGATATTAATGTCAATATTTTAAAATCAATGGATCTGGTAACACATTAATTAAGGTAGTAAATTGTAAAACATTTCTTTTGAGACGTATTTTGAAATAGTAACATAAAAAGACTATCAATCCACTGTTAATATTATGAAATATCTTGACAACATAATGATTTGAATTAACTGTGGATTGGAAATTTCCCTTCCCTTGATGTAAAACGCCATGGAACAGAAGTGGCATAACTTAATGTTCTGACAGATATATAACACTTCAGCTATGTGTACCAAAGGCACAGCCTGGCAGATTGCTTGGAGATGGAGCCCTCAGTATTTGACTTTTCAAAACTACAGCCATTTATGGAACACAGCAATCCAGCCCGGCCCGTTCCGTTGGGTGATGACCACAGAGCAGTGAGCCATCGCCTTGGGATCAGTGACTTCGTTATTCGGCCCAGACAGTTAATGTTGAAAACACTGGGGATGGTGGAAAAGCAAACTGTTCTCACACAAGTGAGAGGAGATGAATCATCTATTTTTGCAAGAATGAAAACATTGGATTCTGAAATTTGTTGTTTAATTTAGCTTTTTTCTTTTTTATTAATGGCAGAAGGTCTGGTATGATTTTTCAAAACAGGAGTTACTTCATATGCAACTTTGTCAACTTTTGTGTGTGTTGGGGTGTGTGGGTGGGTTTTGTTTGTTGGGTGTGTGTGTGTGTTTTTTTTTTTTTTTTCTTCCTTCTCCCCCCTAGTGCAGTAGTTCAGATTGTGCAGCCATCAAGAGTATGGTGGCTAAAGTGTCTGCTCTCACCTGTGTCCATATAAGCTGCTTTTTTATGAGCAAGCTACACTGCCATAGGCCACCAGAAACCTCTTTAGTGTAGGCAACTTCTCACATTTATCCATTCCTGCCTACAAATTTTTGCTTTTTCAGACTGACAAAGACTTAAATATCCAGACTCAAACCTTAAAGTTTTGTTACCAAATAAAATCAGAGGTATGAAGGGCTCAACTGCAAACTTCAGTTAAGTGACTTCTGAGATTCTGGTGTAACTGGGAGGTAGAAGGACAACTGCCATGTCTCCCTGTCCAAATTCAGGCTAAAGGCTGGATTTTATCCACTTTATTCCCAACATCTGGGTAGTCAGTTGTACCCCCATTGTGGACTTGTGTATCTTGGGGACCATTTGCTTGTTTCAGCATTTTTATAGGTGTAGAAATTAAACTGATTTCTGAGGTTTCTAATTTAGAACCTTTCTTCCTCCCTTTTCTATTTCACTTCTTAAAGACAGGTAAATTTTTTTTTCTTCCAGATTTTGAGCACTTAATCCATATCCTTCATTAAATTTTAGACCTTCTAGTTATTTTTTCATAAAACAACAACTATTTTTCCTTAGGTTGCTTTCACTTCTCCTAGCTGTTCTGAAAATACCCAGTTTATTTGGACATTCTCCAGCATATTTTTTCCCCAATGTTAATCTGGGCACTTAAAGCTCCTACAGCGATATCAACTGACATCACATAGGAGTTGCCTTGAACTTCCTCTTATGAAAATCAGGAAAATGAGTAATATTCCAAGTTGGTGTTTCCCTGATGACAGTAGCTAAGAGCAGAGTGGTTAATTATATAACTTCTGGGTATTAGCATAATAATCTTGATAAGTGTTGTTAATAAATGATTGAAGCAAACTTAGTGTTGCATATAAATAATATACTTGTTTAGTATGTTTTAAATACCTGTCAGTATGACTTTGAAATGTAGTAAATCCAAGGTTATCTGAAAGGTTCTTTGCATGTATCATTTCAGAATCAATTTTGTGCTGTCTCATGAAAAACAAAAAACAAACAAACAAAAAACCGTAATGCTAAGAAGGGCAGCAATGCTGTACAGTGAGTTTGAGTGGGGTAATGAGGGGAATGAGGCTTTTATAACATATACTTTGCAGTACTCTCTAGCTTGATTTTGTTCCCCTAGTTTTCATTGTGGTGACAGAGCAGAACTTTTCCTCTTGCATGTGTGATGTTCACCAAATTAGCTTTTTAATGTTAAGTTAAGCAACACGGTAATGAAGGGAAAGAGCTGCAAAGTTCTCTATTGCGTGCATAATCTTTGAGAACGTACAGACGCTCCTGCACCAGGCTCTGCACTTAAAGGGAAATGTGAGTTTTTAGAGCAGATGGCGCAACCTGATTTTGCTGTGGAAAGAGATGTTCTTGTGACAAAACTGTGGGTGTGTTTTTGTTTGTTTGTCTGCTTCTAACAGAAAAAAAAAAACAACAGAAAAGTTTAAGTGAGATGCCCATTACTTGAGTGGTTTACATGGTATACTTTGAAGAAGGAAAATATTTCATGGCTTCTGCCTAAACTTAGTAAGACTGAGTCAAGGGTGATCTAGGGATGTTTCCTCTCCTGAATTGATAAAGAAAAAGGAGATTTTAAGACATTTTAGTGGACCTCTTTTGATTGAATGTAATGGCAGAAATATGAGTATGGGAATTTACCTATTTCAATAATGATTTGTAACAGTTGATTCCTGATAGTATTTATTTTCTGTAAACACATCTGAAATTAAAATTGCCCATTAGATATAAAATTATATATAAAGGTGTCTAGTCATTTAAATATTTGATGTGGTGATGAGTATTTTCTGAAAACTGTGGCAAGTCACAATTTAAACATTCCCTTGGAAGGAATCCTGGCTTTCTCGGATAAGTTTCCTGATAGTTAAATAATTTGCTAAGTAAATTTCTGCAATTAGTTCTTTTTTTCTTTCTGCAGAGGAAGTCTTTGTACTCATTTCATTGTTAAACAAAACAATCTATCTCTGCAGTCTGGTGGTTTGTGCTGTAGCAGAACTCTGTTACTCAGATATATAATCCTTAATTTGTCTCTTGACATGGCTTTGACCTCATTCAAGTTTCCAGTTTGTTGGCATTTATTGCAGAAGGATTGTATTTTATCCTCATGTGTGAGAATTTAAATCTGTTGAAGAAATGTCAAGTGACTTATTTCATAAAAAGGTGTTTTTTTTTATTATTATTACTTCTCTTGTACCGCTGGCATCCTGTTAGACAAATATAAAGTTTATACCAAATGTCATGCATATCTAGACAAAAAAAACTGCATGTGCACACACCCCTCAAAATACAGGAACAAAAAAGAAAGAATAAAAGATGAAATGTTTAGGATGTTTAGCTTATCCACCTGCCTGTTCTATAGCCAGTAAGGGGGAGTTAATAGTAGCACCAATCTGTGCTATCAAATCAAAGTTATCTGTAGTGTATGAAGTGACTAGTTACTGGTTTTTAGAGTCTTGTTGAAACTGCCCATTTCATCAAACTCCTACATTTTTCTGTGGAGAAAATTCTGTAGTTCAGTAGGTTAGAGCAGAGTGATGGGCTTGCAGTGCACAGATTGATTTGTGGGTTATTGATCTGTTTGCCAAGAAATCAGCTAGTAATATGTTGATTTTAGTGGGAGGGCCAAGTCAAGCACATCTTTGCTGCCAATACCTTCATTTGTGGCAGTCATTGAGAGAGGTGCTTCAAAGTAGCTGTCTGCCTGTATAGAGAGATAATACAAAGTGATTATTTGTCAGATATTGAGTAACAGTGGCTTAACGTAACCCATTAAAAACAGAAAAACTTTCTAACGCATAAATATTTTTCAGTGACTGAAAAAAATCAGTGAAGAATATATTCAACTGATAAAATAGCTTGTCTGCAAATAATGTGTTTTATATCCTCTAATAACAAGACATTCGAAAGAATCGCTTTTCACAATAGTAAGCAATTAAATAAATCCTAACCTTTGAGTTGTCCTAAACTTAAGATATTCTTAATCAGGAAATCCTATCTGCTTGCCCTGGGGTTTACCTGATTTAGGTTCTGTTATTTTCAGTTGACCAGAATAAATGTCTTTGACAGGACTTAGAAAAATCAGAAAGTTTTTTGCAATAAAATGTAGCTTTTTCATAACTCCTTTATGTCCATATTCTTTTTTCTCAATATTCATTTTAGCTGTAGTTTATTCAGATGACTGGAACTGGAAAATATTTCTGTAGTAGATATCTGTATTAGACAAGGAGACTAATGGTGATGCTTGGCACTGTGGCAATACTAAAGGCATCATACTCTACTGTGTTTTCAAATGTGGTCAAGTTATTGAGTTAGTTTTTCTAGAAGCAAAATGACCAGAGTGTTGATAGGAGTATTGCATTACATGGGGTTTGCTCAAAAGGAGTTCTGAGTCATCCTTCCTGCCTTACATTAGCACAGGGCTGTGCCCTCTCTGCTAATCTCTTTACATTCCTATGAAATATCTCATGACAGTACCTCTCTGATCATGCCTTCCCATTTTTCCAGCATCTCCTTTACTTTGTTGTGAAAGATGTAATTCTAACATTTCTTTAGTTTCTATCTATTTCTACTTTTCCTTTGTCTTTTGACTATGTTGAAGGGAGCCCCCATTTTTGGGGGAGTCCCCATCTCATTTTTACCTTTCTCCTACATTTTCTTTAAACTGTTATCATATTGTTATTCTTTTATGGTTTGTCAGCTTTAATTCTTTTTTCTTGGACTTTTAATTTCATTGACCTTCTATTTAATTGGTTATTATGTGAAGAAGCCTATGAACTGATATGAAACTGAAAAACAGCAGCTATGAAACTGGGTATCTTAAAAGCTTTTCATCCATTTTCTGAAGAATTATTTGCATTAGTAGATGTTTTGAAACAACATTTCTAGCTTTAGGTGAATATGGATGCAAGGAAGATGTCATCGGGGAAGGTGGCAGGTTGGACTTCAGAGCGGCAATATGCGATAGCTTAGTAAGGATTGATGAGCAATGACTATAGGAAGAAGAGCCAAAGCTTGTCCCCATGGGGTTATGCACATGCCTGTTGACAGTGGAGCCATGCTGCTGGAGCCACCACACGTGCCAAGCTGTGCAGAGCCCGGGGGACCATGCCAAGGCTTGGGGCCAGCGGCCCGGAGGCCCTGTGCCATGCAGCTGCTGCGGGACCTCATGGGAGCCGGTTCCGTAATGTTTGTCACACTTGGCTTCTCTTGCACTGCATTTGATTCCGTTCCTGTCTCATGGGTAAGGAAAAGGAGATGATCCTTCCCACTGAAAATAATGCATTAAAAAAAATAAATGTAATGTGTATTCTAATTCCATGGTGATTTGCTTGGACTGCATGCACATGATGGTGGGAGCATGCAAAACACAGTTGCTTCTTTTTGGACTGGTTTTGGAGAATCCTCTGTTATTTCTGGAACGTTCTGTTTTATTTCCTATCTAGTTTGATTTCACGTTCTTAGTGGAACTTATTTAAATATTCCCATTTATTTATTTTCCACTTTGCGAACAGCTGGAGCTTTATAGCAGTTCCAACTTCTGCATTCTACCTTGTTTCTAGCTTGACAAATTTGTCCATATTTTCAGCCTGTTTACTTGGCACTCTTGCTATTAGAGAAGCAATAAAAGAGAAGAAAAGGAAGTCCTTAAAAAGATTCTTAAAATTAAAAGCTTATACTTTCACATTGGGTTTTTGACTCCTGATTAGCATTAAAAATTTATTCTGTTTCTGAGTTGGCAGAAAATTTTTCCATTATGCTGACTTGGTCTCGATTTTGTTGCTTGCTCTGTCAAAATTAAATTGGATTTTTGAGTCTTATGATTATTAAAGTTGAGACAACTACCAGTGCCATAAAATGCAAATAGTAGGGCTGTACTGAAGTTCTTTGATAGGAAATGACAATGTCAAGACATCTGTGTTTCAGTAACTGAGACGATGTGTGTGTATACTACATATAAAGAATGTGTAGCTTAAGGCTACAAATTGGTACTCAGTAGTTCTAGGTTTACTACTTTTGCCACTTATTTGTTATGCAACATTAAGCACTAGTCTTTCTTTGCCTCAGTTTTCTATTTGTAAATGGAAAGTGTTTTGGGTTATCTTCTACTCTATTTTCTTTCCCATTTAGGCTGTAAAATGTTGAGTGGAGAGGGATGATACAATGTAGGACTTAGACTTGTAAAGGTCATACTGAGCAAATGATCACACATAAACTTGTTCTTAAGTTTTTTTTTTTTTTTTTTTTTTTTTTTGTTTAGAAATTTATTTTAATTTAATTTCTATAAGGATATTTACTGCTGCAGGTAGAAGTGGATATTTCATCATTGGGTCCTCATAGGCTAGTGCAGCTGAGTTGTGCAGGGGAAAAAAAATTAAGTATCTTCTAGATGACAGTGTTAGTATATTTAATGACTGAAAATCTATTGTGCTTCAAAGGATGTGGAGACCTATTTGCATGTGGTACCAAGTGGGAACTGAACATTTTCCTATGTCTCTTTCAGCAAGTCCAGCTGAGAGGAGGAATTTATTAGTGTGGAATTCATTATTATCACTGTGCAGAGAAGTATGTCCAAAATCTTTGAAAGCATTGTTCCTTGAATAAGAGGGAGAGTCATTTGCAGCTTACTCTGCAGTCATGTACTAAAACACTCAAATATTCAGAAGAATTGCAGCCTCTCAGAACAAGACATATTATTTCAGACTTCAGAAGAAACATCCCATTTCATTCTATGGTTAACATAAGGTTAGGTGAGATTAAGAGGATAGATATCAGTCTGTGATTTACCTGGTAATACTCCTCATGTTTAACCCTCACCCCTTACCATTTCTGCAAAACGTCACTCACCAAATTTTAGTGACTCTAACTACACTTAGTTTAACTCAGTTTGTTTAACCATTTCAAAAGTAGCTGGCAAATGAACAAAGGGAAAAAGATCAAGAAGTTTTTCCACGCATTAAAAATCCTAATTTTCCCATATTTTTATGAATAAGATATTGCAGGGAAAAGTTTCTTTCTGTCCTTGTAGTGCAAAGGGGAATATGCATGACAAAGTGTAGCCATGCACCTTGTACAGGGAGTTAAATTAGTCTTAAAAATATATATCTAATGCCACATTTACCTCCTTCCTTTCTAGGAACATTATGAATGACATGAAAGTGACAAAAAATTTTAAATGTGTACCTCCCTGGATGTAAGGTTTTGGTGTGGATTTAACCTAGTTGACCTTCAGTTTAATTCAATGATTATGGGAAGTCTCTTTTAATAACTGAGAGGTTACATGGTTGCCTCACTATCCTGCTGTGATAATATGTGGCTGTCGCATTATTTCCATTTGTTCATTCTCCTTATACTGTTTATGATCCTTGAGGGGAGTGGGGGAAGGGAATTAAATTATTCTTAATCTTTTTTTTTCCCAGAAGCAAGAAAAACCTAAGTGTTTTTCTGTTTTCTAAACTGAAAAGAGTAAGTTCAGTTGAGCTGCTTTCTAAAGAGGGTTTCTAAAAACAAGACCCTGGAATATCTTTTATTTGAGAGATCAGCCAGCACTTCAAGCCATGTTGTGGGTGTTACTAGATTGGAGGTGCCAGAGGGGGCTGCGGCAGCTGGGTAGAGGTAGCTTGGCACGGGAATAGAAAGTGGGACTGATGGGGGCTAATGCTGTGTTAGTTCCTTAGGAGAAATCTGTCCCCATCGATCTGTGAGATGTTTTTATCCTGCCATAACTTCTCTTGCTTCTCCAACTGTCGTTGGGTTGCAAGGACTGAAGAGAAACTTTTCTCAATTGAAATGTGATTATGTGGTATTAAAAGGTCATTCTTAAAGTGATTTAAGATGAGAGATACATGCATGGTACTTGAGCTTTCCAGTTATTACAGCTAAAATGCATATCAGTCCTTTATGATGTAAATGATAAGGGTTATTGAAGAACCCTCTGGTTTCCAAGTGAGTAGCAGCACAATGATGTAGGAAAATCAGCGGCAATCAATGCTCAGTATTTGCTGTGAGCATATTTATATCACACAGGTAGTATATACTGTATTAAGATGAATATTTTTAATTTAGTCTTTCTTGCAAGAGCTGAGGACCTGCTTTTTCTCTCATCTTTCCGGTACTAATAATCAGTATTAATTCCACTGGTGTCAGTGGAGTCCGAGCAGTGTAAAACTGGCTCTGTTTCACAATATGGCTTTAAAAAAAAAAAAAAAGAAAAATCCATATATGGAAAAAAGTGTACATGGCACATTTGAACAATGACTATATGTCTTGAATTGAAATATGAGATTTAAAAAAGAAGCATGTATCACAGTAAGATTTGGAAGAACAGAAGCTTTTTATTTTTCTGACCAGACCGTCTCTTGTGTCTCATTTTCTTTAGCTGTTTCTTGACTGTATTGAACCAGGCTGAATTTACAGTAGATAGCTTATACGAGAACGTGATTTACAAGCAGATTTCTTAGTCCCCGAGACACTTGGTGGATGGCATGGTTAAGCTTTGCATCTTGGGGCTTGAGATCGAATGCGTGTGTGCAGTTGTTGGTAGTGTGCCTTTACCGTGTAATAATTTAATAAGAAATGTGATGTTGCTGCTAGAGGCTAGCTTGGAATTCAAGCAGCGATGATGAAAGGTCTCTAACAGGTAACTGTGGTTAGATAGGTAGCGCTTAATAAGCGATCAACTTTTTACTCCTGAGATGTGGCCAAGGGTAACCTCCTTAACTTTTTAAGTTCGTTTGGGGTATTAAAGTGTGCAATATTTGGTTTGGAAAGACAGGAAATATCATATCTTGTCTGATTTCTTTCATGGTGATCTAAAGCGCATTTTGGACTGCATCCTGGATGAGTGTGTGTGTGAATATGATGCTCACAGGATGCAGCTTTGTGTCCTTTTTTTTTTTTTTTTTTTTTTTTTTTTCTGATCCTTAAAAGCACCACACCCTGTCTGTCCCTGGCAGCTGGGAGAGCAGGAAATTAAAAAGTTTCAATCCTTCTCCTGCTTTCAACAGCCTTGAATAATTTTCTGTTGCCTTCTCACACAGCACTGTTCCCTGCTTCACTTCCTATGGCAGGCTGTAAAAATAACTGTTGATAAGAGCTTTTCTCATTTTTTTTTTTCCAATTAAAGTTTGGCACCAGCATAATGAATCATCACTGTAAATGCTGTTTATTGTTAGACTGACACAGGGTTTCTGAAATTTCTCCACTGCTGCTTAAATTTAGTCTTTGTACATTTAGAAACAGCAAATAAGTTGATATTCAGCTAGAAGATCCAGTGCTTGCAATTTGTTGCAATTTCTGTTTCCCATCCTCTGTTTTGGAAAGATGATAGCAGTTTTAGTGTTCTGAATGTTAATAGCTTTTTAGGGTCACTTTAAGTTTTCAATTAACTTGAGACCAACAGCTAATACTACAAAAAATTATTAGATGTGATATATATAGTATATATTATTCTCAGCAGTTCTTTCCAATACAGCATTAGTATTGTGAGGAAAACTCATTGCCTGGGTACCATCTAAGACTACAAAATATATATGTTTCTCTTCCAAAAACCTCAATGTTTTAACCCTTGTTACCTTTTAGTATAACTTATTATTTAATTATATTATTTAGCTTGCACAATTGTATTTTTATTCTCATATAATTCTTCTAGGGTTAGATGCTAGAAATCTGCTCCATTTTTAGCCTGAAAAAAGCTCTATGAAAAAAATGAAAAGTTGAACTTGCCATTTGTTTGCTTAAAACCTCCAAGAGCCTCTTTGGTGGGTTGCTTTGGAGATGGAGAATCCCTTGCTTCTATAAATACAGCCTCAAAGAAATTTATCATTAGATGGAATGAATGCCAGATAATTAACATAAAATCTTAGTGTGCAAGATAACAAAACAGGAATAAACAATTACAGTTAAGACCTAAAAGCAATAAACTTTTTAGGTATGTGTTGCTGTAACTATCTTCTAATCCTCATAATTTTTCATGATATATACATCAGAGAAATGGGGCCAGTACTTAGTAACTCCCGAAGCTTGAAAATGCCTGAATATATGCATAATTTTATGCTTTTGACTTATATCACAGTCCTGCAAAGATTACATGTACAAATTTAAAGACACTTTGAGGAGAGAGAACACAGATAACTAATCTTGAGAAAGAAAACTAATTCAATTTTCTACAGAAGGATTGTTTTGCCTTTGAATAGAATATTGCTTCCAACAGGTCAACATCTCAGGGAGAATTTAATGATATTAGGCTTTTGCACTAGCCAAATATATTTTTGCATCGTGTCTATACAATCATGGCACTTTTTCTTTCTTTTTTTTTCTTAAGCACTAGGTGTAAGCTTGGAAGAGGGGAAAAAATAGGGGCAGATAAAGTGTCTTGGAAAGGCAGCTTAGATGGAAAGTGCTGGAGTATTGGAGTATCTGGAGTATTGTGTCCAGTTCTGGGCTCCACAGTACAAGAGGGATGTGGAGCTGCTGGAGAGAGTCCAGCGCAG
>JASSRY010000061.1:1147994-1174435 GCA_032466555.1 Tinamus major
GCAAGTATTTTAATAGCTGTTAATAAGATGCCATGAAATTTCAAACAGAGAAGAGGAGGAAGAAATAGCATCATTTACTAGCAATATACTAGCATCATTTGCTAGAAACTGAATTTGTTGGAAGTCAGGAATCTTTTTTCTTTTTTTTTTTTTTTTTTTAGTTTTTCCCTTCCCTTCCTTTCACTTTTTTAAAATTCAGTTTATGTCTCATGACTTATGTTTTATTTTTAAAGCCTGTTATTTCAGTACCAGAGACATTTCTCATAATATTAACATTATGATGCTCTGCTCATATCCATGTGTTGCAAAGTTCTTTTTAATGACGATTTCTGCCTGGGCTTAGATACACAGATCATCTCTTGGTCCTATGTTTCTAGTAATTTAAACCATTCTGATTTTTTTCTGAGGGACTTGGCTTATAAATATGGCCCATTCTGTCAGTCATTACTCATATTCTTGATAAACTTACTGGAGGTTTTAAAGCATGCTTCACAAAATACAGCAAACCTTTTGTTAGAATTTCAGATAAATAACTGTTCTTGTAGATAGGTAATATTGTACCCTAAGCTTTGTACATGTTGACATAAATTGAAACTTGGAGGGATAGGAAGGCCTGTTTAATTTTTTATTAACCCCACACTCCTATCTTTAAAATGAATTAAACTTTCAGGATTTATTGCAGCTTATTGTCCCCACCCCACCTTCAGCCAGTCATTAAATAAAAAAAAAAAAAAAAAATCAGGCCAGTTAGTTGTCTCTGGGAAGTTGTCTCCACCTTTTATTTTTTTTTGTGTGGACTTATGGTTTTATAGACTTTATTCATAGCATAAGTGTAGCCTTAGCCATGCCCAAGACCAAAAGAATAGACAACAGCCTCCAAGTGAGGGGAATGTTTTGTCAGCTGTCTGGTCTCAAGTCATGCTTTTATTCAGAATTAGTGTTAGTATTTCATTAGCAAAAAAAAGAAAGATGCTGATATGCTGGCAGAGTTCATGCTATCTAGGATAAATTGAGCTATAAATGAACATGAAACAAACTATATCCAGATCAGAATATCCAATCCTGATCAGATCTCATCCGGTAGTGCTTTCGATAACTGTAAGCAAACAACCCAAACCCCTGAGAGTGCATCTGTCTTGCACGTACTTGCTTTAATTTTCTCATTATCCTAGGAAGGACTGCTACTGTGTGTTACTAGTGTGCCTGAATTTATCATTAAGATTTATTTTTTTCAGTTGGCTGGTGCTGCAAGGTGGCTGCCCTACCTATTAGCTTGATTTTTCTGATGATCTGAGCAGCTTGCCACTGTGTGTTGAGTTCAGGGGTATGTGCAGCACTTGCACACGTGCTGACCTGGATGAAAGTCAGGAACATGGAGAGTCAAGAACCTTCGTTTTAAAGGACTGGAAGTCAGAGAAATGGTTTCAGTGTGGTGGTTTAGAGTTTGAGATGTGGAATTTTAAGAGTAATAAGTTAAATATGACATAAAGACAGAAATCACTAGTGTATGTTTGGTAACTGAATATTTTTGCTTCTGTGCCACATATACTTATATTGTGTGATTGTCACTACCAGCCCCTCTCATTTTTGTTCTCAGATGGCCTGCAAAAAATAACAGTTCTCTGTTGTCATTTCAGAATTTCTTTGGCTTATTTTAAGAAATACTGTAGACATTTATTTTGTGTTGATGACTTAAAGCACCAGCACTTTGCAGATCCCTCAAAATAGATCAGTCATTTCTGTGTGGTCTGAAAATGTCCCTCATTATTGATTAATGTGAGCATGTCTTCTAACATCATTCTGCAGGGTAATATAACATCTTACGTTAATCCATAGCATAATGTGTTTAAACATTGCATTAAAAATCACAGCAGAAATGGTAAGCATCAGCGGTGTTCATTCTTCATTAGTGTTTCAACATTTTAGAACAAATTCAAGTGTATGATCTCTGCTTGTTATTGAGTGCCACAGATTACAGTGTGAGTCCTGCGTCCTTGGCACTGGTCAAAGTGAATTGACACAATGCTAACAGTTTGCAACACACATTTGCACAGGGTATAAAAGCACATGTAAGTTTAGGAAATATTTTTCTGAAACTCACATACTTTCCTTCTGAAACCTAACCACTTTTGCATAACATTTACTTTTCAAGTGTTTATCTTGAAACTGTGTTATAAAATAGTCATGTTGTTTTAACCCAGTCCAGCACTGTGGCTGGGTGGTTTCTGTGGGAGGAGAGGAGCTATTTGCTCCTTGATGTGCTGGTATGCATGTACCTGGGGAAGGTTAGGCCATGTTAATGCTGCCCTTCCTGGACAACTTAGAGCAAGAAAATTTTAATTACTGAAGAGCCTTGAACGGAGAGGAAGCCTGCTTTGGGATAGCATTGAACAGCTCTAAATATATGGTAAGACAAGATCTATAATCCTGAAGTGTTCTTCCTCACATACTCTTCTGCTTCTGTCTTCACCTGTAATTTAAGGCAAGTGTAGTGTTCCTTGCTGAGAGCCAGATAAGCCATATATCTTTGGTAAACTCCATACTAGCCGTCATCTCAGTGTTATGTAATGTTGGGAAGGATTTATTACCTAGCTTCAGGCCAGCATTTCCTTAACTGTGATGTTAATATGTGAGTGAATCAGGGCAATGGCCTCTCTGTGAAGAGCTAGCAGTTCTAGACACCATCCCTTACAAGGAATAGGGAAATGGTACACAAGTAAAATGATAGTAACATATACAGCTTAGCACCAGCCTTGATCAGAAAATTTCACGTGGAAATGTTTTCAGCAACAGTTCTCCTTGTGAATTCTTATGTCCAATCATATGCAGACTAGAGCTAGTGGGGTGAAAAAAATCTTTTGACCCATATAACCTCTTTTGTGCTGATTTTGATGTAAAAGCCATGAAACAAGTTAAAAGTACAGTAATTCCCTCAAGACACTCTTGGAAATACTTTTCTCTCTATAGCAAAAGTGAGAGCTTCTTCCAAAGCTTAGTTAAACTGGGCCAGGCTCAATACTGTATATGTCTGTGTTACTGTGCTGTGAATAGTTTTGATTATTTCACCTATTTTTGCTGTAGCAGAAATATAGATGTCTTGGAGGTTGAAAACAACCATAGCAAACAACTGGCAACTGCTTGAGGTCAGAAGAAACATTTTCTGAAGGACTAGGTATTACTCTGTTGTTTTTAAAATTTCTGCTGAAGGCCTTGATGCTGTTAGACATAAAATAATAACTGAGGGAGATAAACTGACCACTAACCTAATCTGATTAATCGCATAGTTACTTTGGTATTTGACATGGCTATTATTTTGCCTGCCAGATAAACCAAAGTAACAGTGTGTAAGAGTTGTGTGAAACAAATCACACAAGAGATATAGAGTTGCTATATTTTAATAATAATTAAAATGTCAATGAAGAGTTAACCATGGTAGTTCTTTCTTAAATTCAAGCGGACAAACCATTTAACTGAGTAGAAAGACATTTGTTTTGACCGGAAGGTCAGTATCTATTAATGGGAAACTAATAGGTTTTTCAAAGTAATGGTTCTTGTTCTCAGTTTGAGCAGAGGTGAGAGTACCAGGTGATGGAACTGAGGTTGAAAGGAGGCTATGTATCAAGAATCTTTGTCACTGAAATGATGGTGAATAGATTATTTCATTTGCAAACTGTAATGAATCTCTATTGAGAATTAATTATCCTCAGACTTGATTTTTGTACTGCAAACATATTTGACCCTTAAGATCCATCCCCTTTTTTTGGTTTTGTTTTTGTTTCCTCTACTAGCATTACAGAAGAGATGTAGCTTGATAAATTCACCATGCAGGAACTTATCATTTTTTTGATTGTTTTTCTGACTTTCCAATATTTTGGAATATGAGTAGGGTTGATCTTCTTTACTGTTCCTTATTATTTTTAGGACATGCCTAACTGAATTGTGCAGACAGTTGTTTCTGACTATCCTGAATAGGCATTGCTGCTACTTAACTTTAAGTACATGATGGTTTGTTCTTTTGAAAGGTGAAAAGTATGCTAAATGCCAACCCAGTTGAGCAGCTTAAGATGCAGAGAGAAGCCAAGGATGGTCTCAGAAGTGAGTACGGGGAGAACTTGTGAAAGAGAGAGATTCAGAACAACAGATTAATTGTTAAGTGAGGTTATATCACATATGCATTTCTTTTTATAAACATCTAAATATAAGATTAATTTACCATAGCAGAAGACCTCTAGTATTAATTTTATCTTACTTTTCAGCCTTTAGTTCTGCCCTTCTGCTATATACTTATTTTCTAAGTTTGAAATTTGGTCAGAAGTTGCTGATAAAAGGTAAGGAAGGAGTTGCTGCTCCCTGAAAGATAAATTAGCTTCACAGAAAAAGGAACTTTGTTCATAACTGGCATTTTGAATGAGATCAACTCGAGCTTTGCAAGACAATATCACAAGTTCTGTTACTCAGTTGATAGTGTATAATAATGTCTTGTTATGATGTTGATTACTGGACAATTGTAATTCATCACCCAGTAGAATGAGAAAATCTGAAAAATCTTGCAGAAAGATTTAAAAAAGTGAAAGGAAGAAAAGTAAGTTAGGGTAGAAAGAAATTTCTCTAAATTACCTCTCAACATGTTCAGAATTTGGCATCTTAAATATTTTTCAGAAAGTGAAAGTAGAGATAGGTAAGACAAGAGAACTGCTGATTTCCAGTACTTCCAGAGGAGGAAGGGGGGGGAAAAAAAAGTTCCTATCAGAAGTTTTTTTTTAATTAGAAAGATTTCCAAGTCTTCACTAGATAGCACCAGGTCTTCAAGGGATGAATCTCTACTTCCATAGCCAAAGTACCTGAGAATATTTTGCATCTCAGTAAGTTCACCAAGAGATTTTTGTGATATGAGAAACCTCCAACATCTCTTTTGAATGTCTAAAATGTTGAATCCATTTTGGTGCTTTAGAAAATGTCAGTTGGATGGAGACACTTTTTTCACAGACAGGACTAAGTATAGCATTATGATATCATACAATTATTATTTTTTTGTCTTGTAATTTGATTATGTTTGAAAATGGAAATTGCTAGATTTAGGCAGAGTTGGAGGCAGTTAATCTGACTTCTGGGGGAGGGTTAGTAATTGATGCTTTCCCGAGGGAGTCTTCCCCACTGAGCAATTCAAACAATAATAGTGTGGGTGAAGAAGGAAGTACCACGAGTCTGCACTTCTGCTGACGGTTCTGCTGACAAGAATTGACTTTCCACCTTGTTCACACGTTCAGATTCTGTGTGGTCAATCGTTATGGAAATGTGGTAGGAGATGGTGAAGGACATTGGAAGTTTCTTTTGTGGTAGTATCTTATGCATTGGTATTCAATAGCTTATTTGTATGTAAACTAAAATCCACTGATTTACAACATGCATTATTTATATGATTTGAACTTCTTAAGTTTGAGGAAAATGGTATCAAATAAGAGAGGGAAAAGAGGGCTATGTTCATCATGTAAAACATCATCAACAGCAAAAATTTCTTCCTCTATTGTTACATATTCATGCTAAGTAAAATCCCAGAGTAAAATGGTGATTTTTGTTTGATTTGACCTGTGGATGGAGTTAAAATACAATGAGCTTGGCTTCTTTTTCTTTTTTTTCTTTTTCAGAAAGACTGAAAAATTACTTATTACTTAAAAATATCAAATTACTTTTAAATTTGAATTGCTCACTGATTTTCTTTTATATCTAGATAGGTATTTGTCTGACCAAATAATTAGCTTTTATTTAAAGGTGGTAGAGATTAAAATGCCATCCAGTGGGTTTTGAAATTTTTTCAATTTATATAATGCAGTAACTATGAATTATAAACTACAGGTTAAAAAATAGGATTAAAAACTGTTACTTACACATGCATTTGCATTAAAAGTGGAGAAATGCTCAGCCTAGGAAGCCTGATAAGACTGCGTAATCTTCCATTAGGGAGGACAAGGACAGTATCACCCCTGTAACCTAGAGAAATGGAAGTCAAAAAACCTTATGCAAATATGAATCTGAGATGGGCTTTTCATAGCTGCCTAATTGATTTGCTTATGTAATTCCTTTTAGCTTTGGATGTTCCTGTGATGTAAGCAGTTTTGACATTTTTCAAATTTAAAAGTCAAGTTTCATGCCTAAAATAAAGCATGAAACTATAAAATACATTCTATTTTTTATTATAGGTAACAATGCAGAGACTTAATTTTTTCAATGTTCGGGTTTTAATGAGTTTTTTAAATCATGTCTAGAACATAAAAAACAGAAAAATAAGGTGCAGCACTAGAAAAATGATTAAATCCTTGTCACCTTAAAAATGTTTAGCTTACACAAAATGGAGCAGGAAAACAGGTGCAGGGGCTACTAAGTTGACAAAGCACCCCTGCACCTTCAAACAGATGTGCAAAACAAAGTATTTTATTATGTGAATCCTTGGCCACCTGATCAACTGCATCCCGTGTTTATGACAGCCTGCAAGGACTGATGTCCTGGTGGCTCAGGTGAAGCAGCAGTGGCTGACAGGGCCCTGGAAAAGTTCTCATTTACAGAATATGTGTCTGGTATTTTATTATGTGAATCCTTGTGCCAAAGGACCAAGTCCTGTCACTCACCAGCGACTCAGCCAATTCATTTTTCCTTAGTGTTCACCTGCCAGCTGGTTGAAGCTATTGCTTTTAAACAGTTCTAAATTCAATACCAGTAGTGCTGATAATGTTAGCACAAAGTAGAGCTACTTTTGGTTATCCTCTGTATCATTCAGTTTGCCCTATCTGTTTACCTGGGGCTGGCTTTAAGAGAAAAAGGGAATGTTTGCCCATTTTCATTTGTACCTAAACTTTCTGAAAAGAGAAATAAAGCAGCATTGACAGGCTGCAGCATTGAAAGCACTGGCAGCATGCAGTAATTCCAAATAATGAATTGATTTTCCCCCAATTATTAAATTAACAATGGAGTAGTCATGTTTTACCTATTTTGGTGTATTTCTGTTATGTTTATATACCCTGGTGATGAATGCAAAGAAAAACAGCTTAGACCTTGAGTTTTGCTGATCTTTTAAGCAGTAGTAGTGATCAAAGGAGATCAAGTCTAAACCAACAATTCCAATCTGTTTGGTATTATAAAGTGTACGTGTTGTTTTTTTTTCCTTTAAATATGTATGTGGTTAGCTAGCTGTTACTTAAGTATTGTTAGAATTTCTACATATCAGTTAAAAGGGTGACTGTGTTCAATGGCATGCAGATACTTGGAAGTGCAGTACTTTTGGTAGTATTTACAAAATCTGTGGGTGTCTTCAGCTGTGCAGGTTTCTAAGAACAATCTGCATTGCAGCTTTTAACCAAAAAGGACTCAAGTGAACTTACATCTCAGAACTGGTGGTTATATGCAATATAGAAAAAAGTCCCCTAAAGTAAATGGAGAATATGCAAAATGTAATTATCAAAGCTAAGTATTTACAGGGTCATGTTTGAAAGCAGTGGCATGAACAAGGCTTGAAGCTGTGAACTGCCTCATGCTCAAATGATAAACCCTCAGACTCTTTTTGTAAAGATAATATATTACCTCCCTTTGAAACGCCGTTAAAAATAAAGGCCAGATGTCCCTGGAAGGCCAGGGCAGAGGTAGAGCTGCCTGGGAATAGATCTTGGGTTGAAAACCACCATGAGGATGTCCTCCTATGCACTCTGCCAGTGGTATTATTAATTAATTTCAGTTAAGTTGGACCTATTTATGCACAGTGCTCCAAAACAGGTCTGCTAATCCCTAGTAATTGACGTGCTGGTTGAACAGCCGGCGGGGTGTCGCAGGAGGCAGGGCACTCGGCTGGCCTGGGAGCCTCTGCGTTGTGATGTCCACGATGTCCTCGCGCTCCTTTCCCTCTGAACTGCTCCAGCACTGGGCTGCCAACGCCTGTCGTGCTGCCTTCTGACATCTGTATGCCCCAGTGAACAGAGCAGGGCCTGGAATCAAAGAGGATGAGCATCGGAGCAGTAAATCCCATGTCAGTGTGCACAGTTTAATAAGCATCTCCAGCACAGATCACTTTATTAAGGCAACATCTGTTGCGAGTGCAGTATTTAGAGTGGGGATGACAGCCACTCACAGCCAAGTGAAAATCACAGAAATCGCAAGTATTTATGTTTTGACAAGGATTAATGTTTTATTGGCTTGCTCAATTCTTAAGGTTTACAGTAGCACTTTCTGTGGGTGTTTGATATCCATCTTAGTGTTTATCACAATCAAAGTGTTATTAGGAGGGTTTAGATAATTATTTTTCTCAGCTTACCTTGTAAGTTTGGTGCATCTGAACTTTGTATAGAACTCACGAGGCTCACAGATGTGTGGGCAATACTTCCTCATACTTCTTCCACGAGGGAAGCACTTAAAAACATCACCTGGGAGCTATGATGAGTTCTACTGATTTAGACACTTTTGCCAGATCTAGTTTTGCTGGAATATCCATACCTATCCATATGCATAGGCATCCAGACTATTCAAGCCTAGCAGTGATACTGCTGTTCCTACTCCTGCTGCAGGATCTTTGTGTCACTAATTTTAATTACAGCTGGTTTAGTCATTTCTATATTTGTTTCAATTTGCTGCTCATTCAGATGATTTCAAGCTGCCAGTGATAGCAGCTGACCCCAATGGCAACTTGGGCTACTGAATGGACCAAACAAATTACTTGGTGTTTCTCTCTGCTGCAGCATCTACCTCTGTAATTTTTTATTCCCCTTGTGTAGTCAGAAGAGGTTGCATAGACCTGTTTCACAAAGCTTCACTCATATGAGTAGGCTTTGTAAGTGCCAGGGGAAATATTTACTTAGCAAAAAAAGTCATTCTGCTCAGTGCAAGGCAAGTAACAAATGCTGCTATGCATCAACTGCAGGCAGAGAAGGCCTCGTGGCTTATATCGCTGGTCATGTTGTATTGATCGGAGAATAGTGCCTTGTTCTTTTATAAATACGTGTTTTGGAGGCATATCACTGGCACATTTATATAACTCATTGCTACTTTACAGTTAAATCCTGGATAGATATTAAATGCTCTGAAGCCCCACTTAAGATTGGGGCCAGAGAGAAAAATGAACCAACACAGAACAAGGAGCAGAATAATGATACAGCTCTGAAAACCTGTACCTAAATAGAGGAGTTTTCAGCTGAACAGTTGAAAGAAACAGCAGAGCAGAAAGCTGGAGCGTTTTGCTGGCAGGAGGTCTCACAGCAAGTGCAGGCAGAGCAGGAGCTGCTCCTTCCCGGTCCTTTTGTCACCCGCACAGACACACAGGTACCTGTGCCAGCCCCCAGGAGCTGCCTCCCCTGGGCACCGCTCCTAGGAGCAGGGCCGCAATCCTCCCCTCGCCACCCAGGCCTCCTCCCTGCTCCGGGGGGATCTCCGAATGGCGGCTTGGTCCTTTCTTGGTGGGCTGCCAAACGGATGGGTGCGTTATTAGCATGGTGATTTTAGGATTTTCTTGATTAATTTGCTTTTATACACTGGCCTGTTGAACAACTATACTTCAACAGGCAGCTCATTTTTCTTCATTTGGGGAATGTGTGGATTTTGCCACGGCAAAATGATATAAATATGTACTATATTTATAATATAGAATATTTATTAAATAATGATATATTTAATATATTTATATAATCTCCAATAAACTTTTGCGTTATCTCAAAGAAGGATAAGACCCTCTCCTTTCCTTGATTCCCGGCTTCTTGATAGTCTGTGTCCAAGGAGATCCTGAAATTCTTCAAAAGCAGCTGTTGGTATCATAGATTTTCGGCCTTGAATCGGCCCTGCTCTGTTCCAGCCTCTTAGAAAGTGAAAACTTATATATGATCAAAAAGATGATTCTTCCATAATGGAATATTGCTGAGAGGTAATGACAATGTGTCGCTGTTTGGCAAACAACTCTGCTTTCCTCGTAGCTGGGGGGTGTTTCCGAGAAAAAGAAATATATGGTGGGGGTGGTGGTTCCACGAAGAAATATAGCTTCTCCTTATGGAGACCCCTCAGGGTCAAAACTCTGCAGATTTTTATTTTAATTTTAGTTAAAGATTCAACTCTAAAAGATCAGTGAAAGCAGCTACTGTCTTTATTGCTGATCATACCTTACATTTAAAACAGAGGCGGTATACTGTCCTCAGGAATATGAAATTTGGCAGACAGATTAATTTCATTCCTGCTTAAGTGACTTGTGGAAAGATAGTTAGCCATTCTTTGTCTCATTTTTTTCCTCACTTCAAAATGCAGTTTATGGCATTTTCTTGCCTCACAGGTGTTTTGTGTAACTGGTGGTTAGATACTATGGTAACAGAGACCATATTAAGTAAGTAGGATACTTTAATATGGACCTGGCTGTGAGTAACCAAGTTGCAAGTGCAAAGGCAAAGCTGAAGGACTGGGAGAGGTATTTAAGAGCTATCAGAGGTATCTCCTGTTATGCTTTTTCCTTCCTTTACCCAGCTGTTGAGTCATTTCCCCTGCAAGCTCCTTGTGTAGCTTGCTTAAAACTCTGAGGCCTTCCCATTCTTTCTATATGACTGTGATCCTAAATGTAATTTAGGCCGTAGTTGTCTCTACTTTTTAATGGTGTTTTAGTCTTGTTTTGTATTATGTCTTTACTTTGTCCCACCAGGTGCTATCTGTAATGTGATAAACTGAACTATAGAAGAATCCTAAAAACTAAGTGTATCCATTTAGCTTCCTAAGGCCTACGTAATTACAGATTTTAGCCCTAGTGCATCACTCTTATACAGTGTATATTGTACTTTTAAGGTTTATAATAGTAATACTATACCTGTAATATGGTTAATGCCCATACCAAACAAAAATGAAGGCACTTGATCATACTTAGCTGCTTTGTCTGCCTCAAGTACAAGAGGACTGATGCCTTGGTAGTATATGTATTTTTACATAATAATCTAAGGTATTTCAGTTAGTACTCATGTGGAGTAAAAATGCTGCAGACACTCAGGAGTTCTTAACAGATGAGACTCCAGCGTATTTGAAGCTAATCATCCTGTTACCTTTTAGATCAGTCTAGATGAGTTGTACCTCAGTGTTCAAGGCATTCACTGATGACTTGAGATACCTGGATCCTATACAGGGTTAGTCCTGCAGGCTGTGGCCACTGTGTGCAATGCAGCCCCAAGTTATTGAGCACTAGGCGTGGATCTATTATCTGGGGAGTTAGATGATTCTTCCTATCAAAATAAGTTTACATATACTTTATAGCACTATTTTATATTTATAAAATGCTATCGACTTTGCTGAATTCTTTGTAATACTGTGCACCACTGAGGCTTCTCTAGGGGAAAGTGTTATGTATCACTGTTATGCAAGACAGGATTTTGGCTGTGAAAAGCTGATTAATAATGCATAGTTTTTAGAGCAGTATAAATAAATGTTAATTCTGTCAGATGTCGTAGGAACACTTATCTTACCTGAAGGGAAAGAACATGCTCACTGGATTTTTGCTTTTACCCCTGCAAAAACTTAGAAGCATCACTAAGCTTACCTTAGCTTGCATAGTGTAGCAGAGTGCTTTGTAGATGTCAGATCCTAATGCTGATTGTGCTGTTAGGAAAGCGTGATGGACTTTTAAAATTATTATTATTTTAATTTACAATTTTGCCTCATTAGATAGTTCAGTGATTGCCATTATTGGAAACCATCAGGCAGATATACATGCTTCAAGGATCAGGGTTTCAACTGTTTCACTGGCTGTTTAGCAGGTGAAGATTTCAAGTCCATATACTTTTGTTGTGTTTTGTTAACAGCTCCTCATTAAATGTATACTTATTGGAATGAAGTAAATATAAATTTTATTAAGTCATACTGTAATTAAAGTCAATTTTAGTTCAAAGATAGTTACCAAAGATAGTTACTCATGCCCAACATGAGTATAAAATATGAAGACTGCACGATGTTTGGAATCTAGACTCTTCTAATGATCAGTGATAACAGAGAAGGATCCTGAATGCAGAGCTAGAGTTTGTTGCACGATGTATGTGCATTGTGCTGTATTTTATTACTATTCGTTTTTATCTTCAGAGGATTTTTTTTTTTTTTTTAATCTTCAGTTCTGTTGTGTTTCAGAGGAGCATGTCAGAGCTTTGAGCTCGCTTGGAAAAGTAGTAACAGAATAAGGCCTCAATAAATGTCAGATAGGATCTAGTGATAGAGCTGTCTTTTTGGCTCCTGAGCCTCAGCCCTGTAATCCACTGCAACCCCAAGATAAGAGCTTCATGCATCCACAGCACTCTTGGTTGCCTTAATCAGATATTAAGATATTAATACGAATCCTAGAAGTTTCTGTAAGTTAGTTTTCCTGAACTAATGTCTTTATGAAGTGTACCTTATTCAAATTTGCAGGTGAAATCAAGCATTACTTAACTATTGCTGTTGATGTTTGTAAATGACATTATAATTATCAATTGGCATTGATAATTACAAATATGTAATTCAACGCATGTACTATTGACCCCTGTTTTTAGTTTGTTCTTTCCATATTACGAAAGTTAGTGCAGTAAATCTTTTATGGACAAGTTTGAATCTTGCACTCTTTTTAGTTTCAGGATTATAATTTCTGTCATTATTTTCCAACCAAGTGGGTGTTTTGTTGTTTCTGGTTATTGTTACTTTAGCTGTGCAGCATTGTGAGATTGCCTATGAGGACAATATCGCTACGTGTGCCTAGAATTTGATAAAAGTATTAGCATCCATTCATTTTGAATTATTTTATTCCTCAGCTTTGAAACAGATACTCTCAGTAGTTTCTGGTAGTTTCATATTGTGTTAGCATCTGTCTTGGAGCCTGCAGAGCATGATTGAGTTGTGCAATTACCTCAGCACAACATTAAGACCTAGAAAGAGGGCAAGAAACATGCTATAAATCTGCATTTTGACCTGGCACAAGAAGACATAATGATATGGGTGTACTGCCCACCAGTTAAATTGGGGAAAAATGATTTATATAATGAACTTGAAATATGACTATATAAACAGTCAAGTGGGTTTAAATGTTCTAATAAGGGCTGTCTGAAGCCATGCAGTCTCGGCTTGTTTTTCACTTCAGGTAGGACTACCATATTTATGATAGAGTTTAAAAAAGCAGCTGGGAAGTGGAAGCCTTGTGCCTTGCCCCTGCCCTCAGCTTCTGGTCCTTGTTGGAGAAGCTCGCATGAGCAGCACAGGGTGAAATGGTGCTGTCACCATAAGCTGGCTGCAGTGGAAATAAGGGTCACAGGGCTCTTATGGAGCTGAGCATCGGTGGTATTTTAGCTGCACCTTCTCAAGAGCTTGGCTTGGTAATAGTTGAATCATGGGCTGATCTAAACTGTCCTGTCAGGAAGCTCTGGAAGAGGACACTTCCAGAGACTGACATGGGAAGTATGGAATATATAGCTTATATAACAATAAATCTTTTAATTATGCACTTGTTTCAGCAGATGGGTGTGTTATTTTGGGGCTGAATAACAACTGAGCAGTCTCTCTAATTTGGGCCACAGGAAAAGCTTCTTGATGATGGCAATTTGGGTGAAGGTGGTGGAGCTGGCAGCTCCAATTGGGGTGGTGGAGCTGGCAGCTGCTGTGCTCCAAGCCCAGCTTCGCATGGGTGAATTGCTCACTGTTCCTGCCCAAAGCCCAGGGCAAGGAATCCATGTGCTCGTGCAGTGGGAGCGGGCAGAGTAGTAGGTTCCTTTCTGGTTTATCTGCACATCTGAAATACCAGACAAATGGTCAAATACAAGGAAATTCACCCCCCTGTAAGCATTGGGCAGAAGATCTAAGCGCACGCAGGAAAACGTGGTTGTACGATAAGCCTAGCTGGAATGACTTTATATAGATCTACTCACATCTGTCTTCCACCTCACTGAATTTATTGAGAGCTTGAGGAGCAGCAATACCCTTTTGAGGATGTCTGCAAATTGCAATGGTGTTTGCACTCCAAACTATCAATTTTTTTAATATAATCTAGATACTAGTCTCATCCCATTTTTGTTTCATGCCACTTTTTTTAAATTCAAATCAAATTTCAATATCTTTAAGAACTATAAATTACAGTATCGATTCAATGTAGTATTATTTTTTATTAGTTTTGAAGAAGGGTAGCAAGTTTAAACTGGACTTTTATTCTAAATTCAATTTATTATCTTTATTTTTTAGTATGGCATTCACTTAAATTATCTTGTATAGTTTGAAGGGTACATACTGATTAAGTTTCTGTGCTGCAAGCAGCACTGTGATAAAAGCAAGATAGCACAGCATGGTGCTCACTGTCTTAAATGTTAATACAGCCACGATAATACGGTTGAGCTCACTAGACTGAGAGCTACTAGCTCACTTCCCACGCTTGGGCTCTCGTTTCATGCTGAATTGGAGAGTCACCTAATGGTGGTCTTATTGCTTATTTGATGCTTCATTTGGCTTGGAATTTTAAATGACTTAGTGGCTTCTAAATGCTAATCAACCTACCAGACTTGAAAACACTCTCAGGAAGAAGACAGTCTTGTTTGTAGAATATCTTGCTTGTTGGGGAAAAAAGATCCATGTCTGTTAACAAAATGCTTTTGAGGCTAAAGACGCTAAAGAATTCTAATTTGTGTGGTCTTTAAATGTACTGTCTATGCTCCTGAAGGATCAATTCATTTCATACTTAAATTACCCTGTAGGTTCAGTTTCATAAGTGGGATAACATCTGCATGTACAAAGCATCTTCCCCCTGCTTTTCAGATCATCAGTGATTTGCAGCTACCTCTGACAGATACTAAATTTGCAAGTAACACTAAGCATCTGTCAAGGATAAGAAGAGAAGAATGCAGTTACTCTGGGAATTTGTTAGGACACCCCTGTCAACACCTGCACATACATGAAAACACCACATTAGCTCTTTCATGGCAACAAGCAGTCAAGGCTGTGTTAAATCCAAAATATAATGCTATTCAACAGAGGCATGAGCACAATAATGCTTCAACACTGTGGAGAAAGCATTGGCAGATGTCATGTTCAGGAGAGTGTCCCCTCTTGTAAGTGCAAATAGGAGGTTGCTCAGTGGATTTCCCCTTCATAGTCTGAGTGTTGTCATTTTTAGTGGTACAGTTAGCATATGATTCTTCAATTACATTCTTAGAAATCAAAATGTTTTCTGAAATATTTTCCAAATAAAATATTTTAGGAATATGAGGCTTACTATGAAAGTCTAGAAGATCTAAAGAATACTCTTTTAAAGGAGACCAGCTTTTTGTACTTTAGTGGCAAATCCAACTGGATTGGATCCACCTTTGACTAGAGACAGATATAAAAATACTCTATACTGAACTTTTTTTTTTCCTTAACATTCCAGGGAGTAAATATGTTTCTTTTCCTTACTTGCAAATTAAGGAAACAAAACTTGAAATACTAAGCTCTTGTTTAATATAATATCTGCTCTTATTTTCTTGTGCTATTTATGTGAAGGAATACTACTTTTTGTTGCAGTCCATTGAATTTTTAACAGGATACTTTTCCCTCATAAAATGATAAATGATTAGCTTTTTGAGAAGACATACAAGTTCTGGCAATTTTGTTTCATTTGAAATCCTTTTCAAGGTTTGAACTGTCTCTCACTGTCTGTATTGATTTGTCATGTATTTCTATTTTCTTACTCTGGAAGCCACAACGGGAGAAGAGACTAATTTCCCTTTTCATAGATGGAATTTGTACATGTAGTTTAGCTCAGATAGGAAGAACCTCAAGTGCCAGGTAGAATACTTGCGCTTCACACTGAAAACTTAACACCTGTATGCTACTGATTTTATGGGATGGAAGGGAAGGGAATGGAGAAAGGAGGCAACTCAAGTTATGCCTGTGCTAGACATCCGGACGCCTTTGTTTCTGGCTTATTTTACTCCTTTCTCCACGTTATGCATTGACATCTCTATGAGACCCAAGCTCGACTTGCTGTATTTGTACAGTGCCAGTCACAAAGTCATCAACATCTAACAATTAGCGTAATTTAAATAATGTGGTTTTTTTTGCATTTTTTGGTGAGGATAGGTCAGCTTGGCATTAGCCATAGAGCAGCTGCAATCCGTAATACACGTACACTTTCCACTTGGTTTCGTTGCCTTGAATGTTGTCCTTTGGTTTGCCCTATGCACTCTTGTTTGAGGCATCCTGTGTTCTCCAAACAAACACAAACCCTATTCAAGGGAATAAGAACTTTGTGATTTTTGACCATACTGGTAGTTGCATGTATTGATGGCAGAAGTTGTCCAGAAGAGTTGTCATGAGCAAAGTAGAATATGTGGGGGTACCAAGACAGTTCTCCTTGAAAATCTATGCTTTTTGCTGCTTCTGGAAAAAAAGAGCTACCAGTAAGGAAGCAGGCAAGAGTTGACTTTGGCCAGTCTCTTGAGCAGGGACTGGACTGTTGCAGCTGTGGGTGATTTGTGTTGTACTTCATAGTCTCTGGCTTCAATCCCTAAGGGCTTTGGGATTTAACACTGGAATTTGTACAGTACCAAACATCTGCAAATAGCTTTGGAAAGAATGTGAATAAATAAGAGTGCAGGTTATATATTTTCTGCCAGAGCTAACTGTTCATTTGCTAAAGGTGGCATAAGAAAAACCTATCGCACTGCTGTTTGATGTTTTGATGTTTTATTTTATGTACCAAAGTGGAGAAAATTCAGCAATTGCAGAGGGTCATTTTAAATGTGAGAATTCTTGAGCAAGTGATAACTTGCTGAATCTTGATGCAGTGGCAATGTGCCAATTTCTCTATCTAAACATGATATGCACTTGGGGAAAGGCTGGCTTTGTCCTACAGGATTGGGCAGCTAAAGCTCCTGCTTGTCTAGAAAATTTAATCTTGAACTGTAAATGCTGAAGAGTTTCAAGATGTTGGTTAAGAGGGTGCTGATGGGGGAGAGAAATGCATAATTCAGCAGCACAGAGTGTTTGTTGACTGTGGTCAGTTAAGGGTGGTGTAACAACTTGCACTGTGCAATTAAAATAATTTCCAGAGCTCAGAATAGCTCTACCTAACCAAAAACTTTACCAGAAATGAAAATTCTTCTTTTAGCTTAGCTCTAAAATGGAGGAAGGAAAAAAGAGTAATTTTTAAGAAGCTGACATTTTTGCACTGAGTTCCTATAATATAAAGGCTTTATTTTTTCCCTTGAAAAATAAAAACATCCAGTGACTAGTCTTGAGGGAGTGAGTACATACAGTAAATCAGCTAATTTGGGCAGCGTTTATTTTATTTGGGTGGCATTTCCTTTGAGTCAAATGCTTTAATTAACTGTATATTATACTTTAGAAGATTTTGCTGTCTTCTAGTGTACCATATTTCCAAGATTATAATGTGAAAACCTAACAGTATGAATGTGGTTGACCAGCTTCCTTAAGTACATAGTTTGGGAAGGGCTCTATAACTTTTTCTTTCTGTCAGCCAACAAATACCTGCAAATAGCTAGCTAGTCACAATTTACTTATCAATTTTATGCTGCTATTTCTGCTGTTATCCTCTGAGATGTATGAAATTCTTCTGCTGTTTAACTTGTGTTAAGTCTGAGATGAGACGCTTTCTAGAATTATTAAAATTCCTTAGCTTTCTTAATGAAAGTACGTCCAGTTTTTAGAAACTTTTTTGGCAGTGTTTCATCTTTGAACTATGTAACAGTATCCTTTATGCTGTTACTTTCTGACTTCATTGCAAGGTTTTGGATTTATAATGATTCACAAACAAACGAGTTGGCTCTTCTTTCTTTTTTTCTCATTTTGTTTGCATTGAAAAGAGGAGTTAATCTATTGAGAAACAACGGGCTGCATAAAAAGAAAACACATTTCACCTTTCTGTTTATTGAATATTGCATGAGAAGTGCTTTAAATGTTTAATGCATTAAGTTACGTTCAACAATGCCTTCATGGATCTCCTTGCAGTTGAATTTTCCAGCTATATATTTAACTGGTTCTAGAATTAAAGCAAAGGTTTCAGACTCCTTTCTCACTTAAAGCGGCTTTTTTCCTTTTTTTTTTTTTTTTTTTTCTTCTTTTTTTTTGATGGTGAGGCCAGACTTGACACATAGTTCATGATTTACTTTCCATATACCATGAATAAACTACTTAAAAAGAGATAAGGTACTAATCACTTGGTAGGTTGCACCCTGTTCTTATTATTGTTTTGAGAATAATACCACAGCTTTAAGCCAGGAAAAAATGTGTGGAGGTAGGTTTAGTCAGAAGAGTGATTTTTTAAAAACTGACAATGGCAACTGCATATTAATTATTTTTACATACTAAATGTGCTAAAGTTCTCTTCCAAATAGCCTATCCCAACAGATTAAGTTTTCAAAACCTTATTGTCAAAATCAAGGTATATTATTTATCTTCAATATTTACGTTTGGTGTGAGAAGGCCAAAACTTAGTTGAAGGCATATAAAGAAGGAATATTCTAACAGTGTTTCCAGGCTTATGGCAAATAATCATCTTTTTTGCCTTCAATATGTCATCAAGTGATTTTCCAGTGATTTGGATGATGTGGGATTTTATGATACTTCTATGGTTGCTTTTTTATTCTCCAAGACCTTTTAGCTTTTCCTCAATGAACTTCTGCTCTGAAGAATACTATTTAGACAGTGTCATTTACTCTTACATTATTTTCAAGGTTTATTATTGTGTCTGGAAATATTTATGGGCACATAAACATACTCTGTCTGCAGATATTGAATTATATAAATTTTAGTCTTTGAACCATTTGTTCAAGAGATGAAGTATAGCTAAGCTTCCTATTGTGGACATTTCTAAGGTTTCAAAATGAATATATCCCCCTTAACTAGGTAGGGTTTTTAGCTTTAATATTTGGCATCAAGATTCATTATAATAAATCTAGTTTATTTCTATCTTCTAGCAATACTGCAAGTTAGGGCAACATTGCAGTGTCACCTGTCCATCAGACAATTTTGTGCTAAGTTGGAAGCTGATCTTCAATTTCATCTGTACTAAGAGGTGAAATGTTTTTAAAGTGTTTAATTTTCAGCCAATTTGTATGCATCAAATATATCTTGATTAAATATATTTGATTTAAAAAGTATACAAAAATGAAAAATTATGGTATGTGATATTTTAGAATGGGAAATAAACTCCCAGGTCTTTGATAGGGTAATACTTTGAGAACCTGCTCCCCTCAGAAACTTCCCTTGAAGACCTTATAATTGCTGAGGAAGAACTTTCAGTATCCAACTGGAAATTCTCAAAAATGTGGATGAGATGCAATGCAGTTAGCTATAGCTCTATTTTACTGGTAGATAGGTCACAACTATAGGTATTTCTTTTATAAAACATCTGATCGTGCTGATCTTTGTTGTTTATTCATTCTTACATCAGGGGCATAATTTTCAAAGGACCTACAACTTCCAAATAACAAGCTTGCATGTTTTCTTGTGCTGTGTTGAACAGTAGAAACAGAATTTATAGTTTTTCCTTGTTAGATGTTAGTGCAGCACAGTGTTAACAGCAGCTCATTTACAAATCTGTTTTCTTCATGCAAAAATAAGGCATTTAAATGCTAGATTAATTTATAAATATATTTATGAATATTCAGACCATGTTACACTTACAAGAGATATATCCATCTGCTACCATGTTTATACTGCAGTACAACCAATATCTAAGGATATGAAAACCCAGAAAATAGAGATGTGCATCAGCTATGTGGTTTTAACCAGAAAGCAGTTCTGGCGAAGAGGCCATTTCATTACTCCCTAGCTGTGCTTTGATTAGGTGGGAAGGAATGGTAGCGGGGATTTCTCAAAGGACTGACAACTTAAAGATGTTGGTCTGAAACTGAAATAAGCACATGGTGTCTCCAAGTATGAACAACATGGAGAACATTTACTGCAGGAGAAGTGAAAGAAGTTGACAGGGCTCCCTGCACAGTGCAATCCTGGCTTCTTGGTTTGACAGCCGGTGTCCCCGGGCTCCCACTGAGACGGCAGAAACTCCCAATATAGTAAGCCCTGTCAATTTAAATACAGCATCAGGATGTTTTGCATCCCTCTACAGCATCCAGACACAGCAGCTGACATCATGCATTTCGTTATGTAGGTCTGATGGTCTGTGCAGGATGTGCAGTGAGACACTTGGCATTCACAACTCATGAATAAGTCTGGGCTGCTTTTCATGTTTTGTACTGCACATGGATGGTATGGGCTTTTTATTTGAATTTGTGACGAAGAGGAAATCTTCACAGATATCCATCTTGGCTCATAGTGTTGTGTTGACAAAGATTTTCAGTGATGTACATAATTATGTACATATTTGATGGCAGGAAACGAGACACAGCCATCATACTATTTTGCATCTTTTTTCTTCCTTGTTAAATGAATGCAGTTCAACTGAAAAATGAGATTGACAGCCAAGAAGACTGAAGGCCTCAATTCATAATACAAATGTACTAAGGACACTGACAGTGTATGCTGTTCAGTAACTACTTCAAACCAGCTCTGGTTATTTTTCGTGAAATGTGAGTTTAGAGGATATTAGGATATACAAAATTTGACTGCCAATAATTTGTGTGAGATTAGATGTAGGGCACTATATTCAGCCAGAGAACCATCATATGCAAGTCATAAGAATTATGTAAAAAATTCAGAAGTGTAATCCTAGATGGAAGTCTCCCAATTTTAGTTTTTTTTCTTCTGTTTCCTTTTTTTTCTTTTTTCTTATTTTTTTTTTGACAAGTTTTGAAATAGTGGTAGAGAGAAAGTTGGATTTACATGACCAGATTCATATGGCCATCAATTTTGCCTTCTTTTGTGTGTAAGTGTGTATCTGTCCTGTCCCTGAATCTGATATACCTCTGATATATATTAGGGAACAGTATTTAGAAGAAGAAAAAAACTCTAGGTGGAAGCTCTTTGGCTGTGAATGTGAAACTTCCTCAAATTTCAGGGTGCTCATATACCAAAATCTGTTTCTTGAAAATAAGATGAGAAAGAAATAGCATTAATGAAACCCATAGGTGTATCAACAGGTTATGCTGATGTGAGTACTTGTTTCCAATGCCATCTGTGAAAACTAGCAGGGATTTGAAACTGAAATCAAAATGTTAAAGAGACAAGTTATGATTATGACACCTTAATGATTTTCAGCACTGGCCCTTTCAAATTAGCCATTAAATATGGAAGTATACCACCCTGCAATAAAATCTTTTCATGAAAGATGGTAAACGCTGATGAAAAAAATTACCCTGAGCTGTGAAACCCACATGTAAAATTTTAACTCCCTTAACTGGGGTATTTGGGAATGCCCATGTCTTCTAATAGAAGACATTCACTTCACTAGAGCAGTTTGCTTTCTTGGTTGATTGCAGATTACAAAAAGTTGAACTCCTGTTGTTGGGGATAGGGCTGCCTCTTTCCTCACCCCAAAGAAACAAGTAGGAGTGTCTTCAGATTCTTGCTCCCCTTTTGGGTCCTCTCTCCTCCCCGTTTCTTGGGTTTTGTTTACATTTTGACATTGAATCTTGTTGTTATGTTCTGCCAGTGTTACTGATACATATAAGTTGTTGATACTTGCAGTCCATCGTATTATATTCAACAAACTGTAGGTCACAGTGGAAGACAGATGAAAATTACAAGCCATAACATGAATTAAAACTTGGTGAAAATAAACTTTGTAATTGGATATGTTCAGTGGACTTAATATCAAATTAGAATTTAAAGGGGATCTTTAAGGGATTAGACATCCACTAAATGGAAGTAATTAGAATTATCCGTGGACAGCCCTTAAAGCCTCCCCTAATGTAGTATTTGCATGTCAGAGTTTGCAGTGCATGGAATTATTTGAGATGCTTGAGCAAGCACTATGAAGTAAAGTTGCCTTTATGTTATAATATCCTGAAAGTGAAAAAACATTTCCCCCTGGGATTCCTCCATCCTGCTCCCTCAGTCACTCCATTCTGTTAGGAACTGAGAACTGATTTTTGAGACTTACAGAATAAATGTAAATCCAGTCTAATATTTTAATATTTGAACACCATGCTCCAAAGGGTGAAGCATTGTATCGAATCAAGGCAGTAATATGAGTTTTGTGAATGAGTTTTAGTATGATTTGATTTCTCTCTACTGGCCCTGCAGATTAAAAATTAAAGGGAAAAAAATCTGTAAAGGAGCCTGTGCTTCTTGAACCAGGCCATTGCCTCCCGGTAGAGCACGCTGCTTTTTCCTATGAATAACAACTGGCGAAGAAGGTTGCATTTATGCTCAATTTTCAGTGACCACATATGGGTAGAGCAGGTGGTTGCTAGAGGCAGTGAAGTGTTTGTTGGACTATTTATTGTGTAAGCAGTTTTTAGGCTGTGCTAGACGGACAGATTTCGGCTAGCCTTGAGCTTTAAAAATCCTTGAGCTGGTGTTACCATGTTTGGCAAGACCAACCTCCTGATAATTATGGGTGTTTATTAGATAAATCAAGCAAGAATTTCTGTCTTTGAACATGAATATACTAATAAAAGATTCAGCTGTATTTATTATTTTGTTAAAATGCTGGAAGTATTTCTCGTCGAAGTCTGTGATTAAAACCTGCAGCTTTTCCTCAGTTTTCTTCAGGTATTCCAAAGGCTGTTTTCCAGAATGGAGCCAGCAGACACTTAGACACTTTCTGCAGAATTGCCTATGTCAAGCTCAGCCTTGATGCTTGTTCCTATGGATTTTGCTGTCAGACTCAATCCATAGTGGGGATAATCTAATAGTCATTTCATCGGGACTTTTTTTTTTTTTTTTTTTTTTTTTTTTTTTTAAAAGTCCAGCAGCACAGTGAGGTAGATCTTTCTGTGAAACGTATGGCACATTTCTATAGACAAAATGTATGGTTATGTTATATATAAATATATTGATGATTTAATTGGCTGTAGAAGTCCCTTAAGAGAGAGCCCACAGAAAGAAAGGCAAAACATCTTTGGCTTATTTTTTTTTAAAGTGTTTAGTATTTAAATGCTTCCATTAAATCTGTTCCTTTTCTTCTAAAATCCAGTCTTACATATACTTATGTACATGTGTGTGCTTTTGTGTGTGCCTAAATACATAGTTATCAATTATTAATTCAACTTGTACAGCCTTTTTATTTTTAAAAATCTGTTTGTGGATTGTCTGATAGTGATTTTATATAGATAGATAGGCTGTGTACAGAGTTATCAAGGGAATATTTAACCGGTTTTATCCTGAAAAGTTCCATGCTTTGTATTCAGGAAGACTCATTTTGAATTAGAAAATTATTATTTATTTTTCATTACTTTTTCTTTACAGGATGATGTGAGAACTGGAAGATTCTCTCTGGTATTCCCCATTATCACTACGCTTACAGGCTAAGCCTTGGGCCAGTGTCATTATGTGTGGGCGCATCATCTTGTTTGTGACTGTATTGCACGTTGGTTGGTTTACTCGTTCTTGGTAACAGTTCCCCACAGTTCTTCCTGAAAGAAAGGACTTTTTTTTTTTTTTTTTTTTTTTTTTTTTTTATCTTTTTTGAAGCAGCTTCACCACTATCTTAATAAATTGAGTATCTGTTGTAATGAAAATGCAGTCCCTCAAAGGAAATATTAGAGAGGTGGTTGTTATTCTTTCTTGTGCACAGAGAGATCAAAAACTGCTGTTGTGCTGGAGTCTAATGACATATGTAATGCTGGGAAAGGTTGAGTGTGTCTTGATTATGAGTAACTACCTTTGGTTCTTATCACATGCAAAGAGAATAAATAATCTGAAAAAGACCTAGAATTATGGGACATTTTCAAAAGAATAGGGGAACCTTGCTCCTCTAAATTTCTTTTTTGGATGCTTTATTTTCCACTGAGTACTAGGCTAGCTAACCAGGCATTGTCAACTACCTACCTTGATTTTATAGCATGAGATAGGTTCGCTAAGGGATGAGAAAGTAAATTAGAAGAGCATCTGTAGGATAACAGATTTATTAGTTGTTTAAAGTCTGAAGTTCATCCTGGGCAACACTCCTCCACAAGGCAGGGTTTCTTTTACAGTGATCTCTCATGTTTCAGTCTAAGCTATTTAGCAGCATTTATTTTGGGAGGATGTGAAGGGCCTTGGAAGGACCAGTGCTGAGCTTATGGGGTTTGAAACGAAGAAGGATCTAAAGCCTGCCTCACACTCAATGTTTCAAATATCTAGCATGACTGAAGACTGAACTGCCTTTTGCACTGTAGTTTTTAATGTGCTTTTAGATGTTATTGCTGCCATCATCTAAAGGTATTTTATTTCTTATTCACATATAAAATACATTTTAAGAATACACGTTTCATTGAGAGTCAGAGTACAATTGCATTCAGTTTTCCTAAGCTTTCTGAAGTACTTTCTTGCTATCAATTTCCTTTTGAGCACCCAGATAAACAGGGTGTGTTAAGCAAAACCATAAAGATGAGAAGAAGGCGTAAAAGACGGAAATCCTTTAGGGATTACTTAAGAAAATAAATAAAGGTAAAGAATTCATCCTTTCACATGACTTCCCTATAAGTAGGAGCATAAAGAGTAAAACATGACACTTTTAAGCTAGTTTTTGAGAAATGTCTGGAGTGGGTGAGAGGTACTGCAAACCGGCTCATTCTAAACTTCAAATTCTTTACTGAGTTCAAGATTGTTAATTTCCAAATATTAAATTGCAGATGAGGAGCCAAAAATGATCTCATTGGTACTAGCTGCCTAAAGCAAGATGTGGCACTAACTGGAATGTACCAAAAATGATTATCTGAAGCTCTTGAACATTTCTCTTGGCTCTCAGAAGTTGTTAATATGAGTATGCAAAAGTCAATCCATTTTCTATGACAGGCCAAATGGCATTCAAGTGGAACTGGAATGAGGTGTAGAAAAGAACAGGGAACAAGGGAACAATTTAATGACCTCTGTCAGTTTAGGACCCGATCCAAAGCCAGATGATGTCAGTGGAACGGCTCCCATTGAGCTCCCTGGGCTCCAAGTCAAGCATTGGGCTGTTCAATGTAAACAGTGCAGGAGCCAGTTCAGGTGTTGCGGGGTGCAAGGAGACGAGGAGAGTACTTTGTACTGTATTTCAGAGTTTTTTAATTCTTTTGATCTATTTGGGACGTAATATCTGACTGTATCTTGGCACTTTTAAGGAAGATTAGGAAGATGGAAGAGAGGGCAGTACGGAGACTATCAATGAAGAAATTTTAAGGGGAATCAGGAGTTTTTTGCAGCTGAAAGATTCTTTCAAAATGGGATAAACAAGGCATGATAAGACAGAAAGATGAACACTGGAAAAAAAGAAAGTGTTTCTGGCCAAATCTATTTTCAATAATGCAAAATATGGTTCTAATGCAAAGAAGTATGTGAAGAGAAGGATTCTATATCAATCAGGATTTCACCTTTTTCCCCCTTGAGCATGTGCATACATATGCAGAGTGTGGTTGTTAAAGTGGCAAGTATGAAGAGATAAAGCAGAAACTGCAAGGATTTAATTGCCTGTAGATGACTAAAAGAGTTTAAGAGGAAAATATAAAAAAAAATTTAAACAGAATGTATTTAAATTAGTCACCATGGGAGCTGTATTAATATATATTTTGAAGACTGTACAAACTTTAATGAATAAATTAGTTCTACATGATTCTATATTAGTGTTACAAACATGAAGTTATATACATGAAGTTTCTCTCTAACAGAAACCTGTTAAGTAACTGAATTAGCTATATCCAAGTAGTTTTATTTTAAGTTAGGCACTTGGGAAAAGGGGATTATGTATAATAAATGTATTTTTGGTTTATTTCAAGAAATACACATTTTAAGTAGAATCACGGTTTAGGGACATTTGCTTTTGCAAATGTGAAGAGTATTCAGAATTAGGATGGCTATGAATTTGTCTGGCAATATTCTGTCACTTTACATGTTAAATGATGTTGAGGAACTTGGGGTATTCATATGTGAATGCGGCATTTTTCCTGTCAGGCTTCAGAGAGATTCTCGAGATTTGAACGGTATCTAGTGACAAGTCCTTTCATTTGAATATCCATGTATGTGACCTTTAGTACAGATAAATTTACATGATAATGCTTGTAAATAGTAGTAGTAATTTAGTAGTGAAAATGAAAAGCCAAAAACCTGAATCAACCACGTTTTCTGAATCAAAGAGAACAAATATATTATTGCCCTGCTCCTGTCTCTAGTACCATAGAGGAATACGACTAGACCATTGGCCACATGGTAATCAGTCTTGCTTGGTCCCTTCCCAGCAGAAATTCCAATATGATGAAGAGAACCCTAGACTTTTCTCTTTTCTGGTTTTTCTTTTTGCATCTCTGTTCTCTCTTCTGTCTCTTCCTTTGATTTGCATCTTTTTGTCATGTTTCTTATTACTTTAACATCTTTATACCTTAATCTTAATCTTGTTCCTTCACTTCCAGCTGCAGTTCTTCACT
>JASSRY010000061.1:1174445-1185538 GCA_032466555.1 Tinamus major
TTTTCTGGTTTTTTTTTTTAAACCCCCCCCCCCCCCCCCCAAAAAAAAAAAAAATCTTGTTTGATGAATTGCTTTTCAATTAAAAGAATTCCAAAAGCATCTTGCCTGGACTAGATGGAAGATGTCTTCTTAAAAAGTAAGTTATTTTTTGTATATTGAACCAAATTCACTGTTTTTTAGTTCATCACAAGCTGGGCACATTTCAAAAGAAAACCTGTCCAGTCCTCAAAAATTTTAAAATAACAAGAAAAACTATCTAGCAGTTATTTAAAACAAGCAAACAAAAAAAATATCATTCTCACTTAAAAGGATTATTTGCACTTTGTGAGGGCTTTCTTCCCATCTCCTTCATTATGATTAACTTTTCCCTTGAAATTCTATAATATCTCCCCATTTTCCTTCAGCTTATTTTCGGGTGAATACTAGAATATATTCATGTGTGCACAGGGAACATGTATCTCTATATGTGTGGAACAGTAGATGTTAACTTTGGTTTTGACATAGGACTGGAATTTGCCAACAGAAATGGCTATTAATTCCAGAAAAAAGCAAAAAATAACATCAAAGATGCTCTCCAAGTCAGTTTATAATAGCAGGTATGATTCAAGATGTCTGCTTCACAGAAGGGCAATCTGTTCTTCCTTGCCTTGAGGAATCTCTGTGAAGTGCAGTGTTAGGCACAGGATCAAGACACATTTCTGCAGCTATCCCAATTTTTTTTTTTTTTTTTTTTTAAGTAGGACAATAAACCAAAACATCCACATCAGTGCTATTCTATAATACTAAATTGAAAAAAAGAGTAGGCTGATAGCACACTTGATGTGGAAATTACTGTTTTCGATTAAAAGCATATATAACTTCCAGGTCAGCAGTGCCTCTCAAGATCTGCTGTTGCTTCTTTTTGTCCATTTGATTAAGAGAAAACTGTAGGATTTGACATGTGTCACTGAATTGTAAAGTTCTAGGAGCGGGTATGGCTAACACACAATAAGAGTCACTGTCATTAGTTCACTGTGTCTCGTTACTTGTGCCAGCAACGGATCCAGGGAAACATGGTTTCCTTCAGTACTTCCTTGATGCTCTCCTCCCTGCAACATCCTCAGGTCCTCTCTGCTTCCATAATCTGCTTTGACCCAAAACTGTATTCCCCTTAAATTTTCCATGTCAGTTAAATTTTCCCGTTACCTCTTCAACATACTGACCTTAGTGCAACCCTCTCCTAACTTCCCATCCCGACTATCTTCCCTAGGTCCCAAGATCCTTCTAAAGTTTGCTTCCTATCAGGAGGTAACACAACAAATTCCGTGACTGTCTGGATTAGGTGCATGCTAATTGCCTAGTGAGGCACTGCCTCTTCCCCTATGGATAATGTGGATAAAGACCAAGTGCCCTCCTTTCCTCAGAAGGAGCACGAACAGGATTGCTGCTCTCTCTCCAGCCACTGATTATAAAGAACTGCAAGTTACTAATAATTTTGTGATCTTAATTGCTTTGTCAAATCTGTTTGGATTTGTAAAGAGATGAAAAGGTTTTGAGGGGGGGAAAAAAAAAAGTTTAGCTGTACAATAGCATAATGTCTTATTCCACTGCCCTTAAAATATAATTTAAGACATTACAATGTCTTATTCCCCTGGCACCAAATGCTTGCCTTTTGGCTACGATCAGTGCAGATGTAGCACCTTACATAAGGGTTGAAGTGTGTGTGTGTGTGTCTGTGTGTGTATATGTCTATCTATATACATATATAAAAGTGTGATTTTTGTAACTTTCTTGCCCAATTCATAGTGTTAGGGGCCATTAACTCGAGCAAAAGAGGAAAAAGATTTTAACATAATCAATATATGTTGCAGATAATCTGTTTTCTTTTAAAGTAGGCATTAGCTGGTCACTACTCTTTCGTGGAAGAGCTGAACCTTTTCTAAAGAAGCAGTCTGAAGATTTGCAATTGCTTGGTGTTCCAGTGGCCGGCCCATTCAGAAAGAGTTACTCCTATCTGAATACCATGAGTATTACAGGATACTGGATATGGCCAAAGCCATTATCACTTTGCCTCCCCCCCACCCCCGCATACTTCTGCATTCATCTTTCTATGACCATATATTCTCTATGGAAATTTCCTAAATCAGTTAGCCCTCCATTGTCAATGCTTAGTTAAGCAAAAAATGTCCAGTATATTTGGGGGTGAGGGTTAAAGAATTAGTTTTGCTATTGATAAACATGTTAGGATGACAGAAGGGAGACAAGTCTAAGAAGCAAGTAGTGAATTTGTTGTTTCCATTTTTGAGTGTCCCATTTCACTCTGACATGTTGAGCGTTGTTCTTAGTTGATCTTATTTTAAGAGTCAACAAAGTCTCACATTTCCTCTAAGTAAGAAACCTCTTATTATCTTCATTTATTCAGCTATATCCACTGTTTAATGATCTTTTCCGGTCCCAAATCTCATTCCACTGGGAAGGATAAGTCAAGTTTTGCTAGGAATAATGTTGTCTGTGAAAACTCGATGGGGAAAGGAGAAGCAGAAATAGATGGCAATGGCTTAGCATAATTCAAAGTGCGTGCATGTGTGTGAATTAATCATGTAACTTTGACATATTTTTAAACTGTTTCACTGTTACTGGTTTGGACAGGTTCAGAGATTTAGATAACGCAGTTATAATATGGAGTAGTCTGTACCAGAAGACTTGACTTTTTTTTTTTTTCCTCTTTCTCGCTGATAGCATTAGCCACTAGAAATTCAAATTATACTTTATCCTCCTCGATAATCAGGCTGGTATTTGAGACCATGCATCTGTTTCTTTTGTGTAGTCATGTCACTGTTGACAAATCACCTTATGAATGATATAGTAAAAGTGCTGAATGGATTGTAATGAGCCTAGATTCACTGGGGAAAGAGATTTCACAAGTCATTGGAAAAAAAAAAAAATAGGTAGTGTTTGAACATAAATATGCAGTGCAGAGGGAGATACCTTCCCACTGGCCCAGGCACCTTGTAAGGTAGAAATGTCAGGAGTGTTATGTGGAGAAAATGTACATGACACACTGTCAGTTACCTAATTGTCAATACTTTTTTGCTGCACATAAGAAAACAGTGGTTTATTCTTTGCACCTTTTGCAAAAGGCAATGTATGAATATGCCATAAAAGAGGATTCTTTTCTAAAGAGCTTTTCAGCTGTCTGAAAAGATTAGATGACTGAACAGATACAAGAATCCATTACAAGAATACCTTTTTCAGTCTTAATGTTGAGCTTTCAAAAAGTCTTATTGGTACTTGTGAAATGAATAATTTTCACGTGAATAGAGCAGCATATAGAAAAAAAAAGTCTGTTTTATCTGCAGTATTTTAATTTCCTATAGCCCAAATTAATTATGTTCCTACCAGCATGTTTTTTACAGTTCTATATAGTTTGCAGGATTGGGAGCACCACAGTTTGGCTACCTGGCAACAGCATGTCTGTTGTTTTGCTGTGACATCCTTTATAAGCCCTGTGTTTATCTTCTGTGTCTCTGTTAGAGTCGTGGGCTGATACAGAGAAAGACAGTAAATTACACAATTCAGCTGTGCTAATAAATTCATAATATTTTGTGTTGGAATAAAATGATATTATATAATATGCCCTTTCCAAATGAAGGACATGATATATCATGTGTCTTTTAAATATTTTAATGGGGAGTAAATTAGCAAAATGATGCTCCAAGGGTTTTGCTGACTTGCTAACAAAGCTAAAGAAGGTATTCAATTTTCTTATTACCTAATGTCAAAATACCTCAACTCTTTCTGGCTCTTCTCTTGCCTCCAAAAATTGAATGTGTCAGTTCATCCATCTTTATTGGCCTCTAATAATCTCCCTACCCTTCAGAGGCAGCATCAGCCTTTAATCGTCCTTGGTAAGAGTAGAGAATGGTATTCATCTTTCAGGACCTGGTCTCTTACAGTGTATGAATGCTGGATTGGTGTTTTCCTCTTCAGATGTTTTACAAAAGGCTTTGCATTGTGGAAAGGTCATCCATAGCTGTGTTATGAATGTGACAGTTTTAACTAAAAATAAAGAATAATTTGTCAAGAAATTTTATTTTTCTTTTTGAAGTACTGATTGTTAAAGATAAATTGAAGATATTGTCTCAGAATCTCAGAGCAAAGCCTGAGGACCTGATCTCCAGGCCATTCGCACTAGATGGTTGATTGAAAAGAACACAAAATTCATTCTTAGAACAAAGAGTCTTGATGATTGACGTCTGCCTCCTCAGTCTCGTACATTTTGGAAGAATAATCTCAAAATAGTCAATTTTGTTTGTGTCACAGTGCATTTGTAAAATGAGTACATTTTGTAATGCTGGCCCATGTCTCATGGTCATGTACTATACTTGTAGACTAGCTGGTGACATTTTAAAAACGGAAATACGTGTGGAGCAAGTGAAAGGTGAGGAGAAATATAAAAGGAACAAAGGAAGAATTTCTGTGCCTGGAGGGATGTGTTCTGAAGAAAATGAATAATGGCTTAGTACTGTGCAGAATTCAGGTATGTTTGGCTAAAACTTTTTTTTTTTTTTTTTCCCCCCTCTCAAGCACTTAGTCTGGTCAGTCTTAATGATTTCTTGGTCTGTGGCTACAAAGTTAGGTCTGGAGTAGCTGGGGTTGCCTCAGGGTCTGACAAGCCTGTAGCAGTGGGCAGATCTGAGCCAAAGCGAGGAGAGATCGAGGCCCCGGGCAGGCTGAGAGGCTGCTTCTGCGAGGTGCAGCGTGGCTCAGGGCCAGCGCGGCACCAAGGGTCTGAGCCCAAATGCAGTTTCCAATAATTCTGGGGGGCAGGTCCCCTCCTGTTCACAAACTTGTGAATGCCTGTCACCCATCTGTGCCACACCAACCGTTGTGTACGTCAGCCCTTGACCGATAGCTCCAAGATGGAGTCCTATTCACCTTCCTATGAGTTCCATGCTTCTGACCTTTTTGGTATTGATTCTGGTTTTTTCTTTCATGCAATATAACCGCAATTCTGATAGGAAGGCCCAGAAGGGTATGTGAGTTTGTAATGAAAAGAGATAAAGAAAATGTAGGAAACTGCGTGTTAAATTAACATGTTGCTATCCTTAAACCAATAGGCCAATATTGTGCTTGGCAGTCTAGGAGTCCAACCTAGGAGATTCTAGAGGCCATAACAATGGGTCAAGATGCCCTGCTTTTTGGAGAAAATAAAGTTCTCTTGACTACAAAACAATGGTACTGCCTCTGCTAGCCCCCCATTGCCCATTAGTTCTCTTACTTTAATAGACTCAGATTAAAGTAGACATTTTGCATTCCCTTTTTCTTTTCCTGCAGCCAATTATAATAATTGATGTTATTTACCCAATGAACATGTTTTAAAGCAACTGTCATTGTAATATTAATGATGTGAGTCTTCTCTCCCTTGCTTAAGAATAACTAAGATTGTCTGTATTTGAGGGAAAATGCAGAGATGGAGGAGTTAGGTGTGTAATGTTCAGCTGCCCGGGCAATATGTTGCCATGTTGTTTTAACTCCCATTCCTAAAGCAGAGCTAAGCATCATCTACCATTGAAGGTAATTAGTAGAGACAGCTCTCTCAAAGTGTTTTTTTTTTTTTTTTTAAACATATGTAAAGATTTTGTTTTACATTTAACTTGTTACAGGACTACATAAAATCTCAGACATATCATCTATATATTAAACAGAAGATGTATGTTAATGTAAATATTAATTATTTCCTAATGTTTTAAGTTCAGACCATTTGTGGGAGCCTTGTAGGAGGTACATCTGACAAAGAAACAAGCCAAGATCCTATTTTATATGTATCTGTGTAATATACTGAAAGCATTCTGGCATAGCACATCCTCACCGTACTGTCTCTGGAATTCTGAGTAGAAGATGAATGAGTAGCTGTAGCAGTGCTTGCTATTTAAATGTTACGATATGCTAGTAATTTATCAAAATGTTATAAGTCCTTTTCATTATAGGAGAATCCCTAAAGGTTTGGACTCAAGGCTCAAAGTGAAAGCAGACACGGCATAACTAACGTTAATGGAGGTGCTCTTGCTTGTGCCAGCACAGAGTTTGGCACGTATATTTGCATTTAGTTAGGTGATTTACCAGAACCATGAGACTGTGATGAAGGCTCTTACAAGATCAGAAAGTATTTCTTAAGTGTATGACGGTCTCCAAGAAAATTGAAATTGGACAGAACTCAAGTAAGAAAGAACTAATGAATGATTAAACACTTTTCTTCTGAAGTGTATCAAATTATTGATATCTGGAATATTTTCTGTATCTTTTAGATCTTCTAGTATCTATACCATAACTTCCACATTTTCTGAAGTGATTTGATAGGTTCAGATGTCCCATATTTTTGCCGTAATCCCAGCTTATTTTATTGTGATACAGTGCTCTCATATCTTGTTTGCTATGAGTGCAATAACAATGTACCCGAGAAAATAGTTTCTGAAATCTCAGTGCTGATCACCCTAACACCATTCCTCTATTCCTGAAGCCATATCTGTGATCTCCAGTCCAAATGGCCAGAGAACAGAGGAGAATTTAGTCACTTTGTTTCTCGTAATTTTGTCCCTTCATGCATAAACTATTGCATTATTTCCTTATCCTAGATTTATTATTTGATCTGGCTTGAGTTTATTATTTTATCTAGCTTAAGTTTATTATTTTAGTTCATTTATTCTAGCTCCTAGAACTTTTGTTTTGTCTCTTGGTCTTCTATCTCCTGTCGACCTCCAAGAACAGATATTGTAAGCATGAACTGTATTGTATTTATTAGGAAGTGAGCGTTGTGTGGAGAAACAGACAAAAAAATGACTCTAGCATAGTAAGAACTACTACATTTAATAAATATATATATATATAATCCTGTATTTACAGAATATAAGAGGTTTCCAATCTCTGAGATAGTTTTGGCAGCTCTTTCTTTTCTATGCTACTGTTTCGGGTTGCCTGCAGTTTTACAGGCTACTAACACTGTATCAGTTCATCTTTCCAGAGTAAACTGCATTTGTAATAATATAATAATTATAACAAGTCAAAGCTCCGATTTTGGTGCCAGTTTTCAGTAAATGGTGATTCTCGGGAATGCCTAGGCCCTGGTTATAGCTGATGTAATTGCCAGTGCTGTTAGTGCTTTCGCTTCGTTTATATAAAATAGAATGGCCTACTAAATAAAAAAGGATTTAATTTAGTCTATATTTAAATCAACAAGTCCCCAACAGCCTTATTTAACCTAGTCATTTCATTTTCAAAGTGATTTTTACTGTAGTAATATCTTTAGGTAAGACAATCAGGGAAACTGTGGTCTGGTTAAAGCTTAATAGTTTCTCATCGTGAACAATTTTTTTTCTTTTTCCCCCATGTATTACAAGTGCTTTATGTTATAATTTATTTATCTTAGTATATATCATCAAAGGATTTCTTTGTCTTCTGTCTTCTTCCACGCATGAATGAATTTGGTTGAAACAAGGTGATTATGCTACTTTTCTGTGTATATTTCCAGCAGAAGATTGAATGCTTTAAAATGATGTAGTTAATCCATGGGAAAATCACATGTGATATTTTCCCCGTTTCATTCACCAGGATACATTTGACAACAAAGGAAAAAAAGGAGCAAAATTATTAAATACAATTTAATATGTCCTATAATTTTGCCAGATCCCAGAGTATTTTAGCCACATTCACACCTCTAAATAAAATGCAACATTGGAAAATGAACAACAATCTAATAATACGAAGATAGAGAGATTGCTTTTCTTTGTGAGCTTTAGTCAGTGCTGCATACTGGAGTACAAATCCTATTGCAATCAATAAGTCTGAGTAGAAGTGTTGAATAGAACCAATGAGAGTCATTAACTTCCATTAGCAATGACAGAAATTTTGTTAATGGGAGAATATAGTCCTGAGTGTGTCTGTCTAGCTTTGCATTCAGCGGTGCACAGCAATGCAGAATTTCTTAATGTAGGTTCCTATTGTATATGTCACGTACTAAATGGACTCACATATGCTGATCCCCACATGCTTTGGAGAAAGCTGGTTGAGAGGAGTGCTCTTTTCTTGTACAGATACTTTTCTTAAGTAAATGTGACATTTGTATTAGATGAAGGTCATAGCTTGGTATGAAACGTGACTACTTGTCTGTTCTAATCCTCTGCAGGTAATGCTTTTAACAGCAGCTCTTTAAGGCCTTGGCTAATCTCAGGATATTTAGGTCAAGGTCTATTTATAAGAACTACAACAAAGATCCAAGGGCCTCCAGCTGAAAAGTCTGTTTACAACTGAAATGAGAGATTTGCGTTTTTGATCACTCGTAATTACTGAAAACCTTGAGTTTTTTTTTTAAGGGAATATTATCCTGAAAAGCATTATCATCCCTTTGAAGAGATTGAACCATCTGACTAATAATACCTTGCAAGGGACACAGTAACGTGCTTCATAAAAATGGACAAAAAGGGACTTCTGGAGGTCATCTAGTCCGATGTCCTGCTCGAAGCGGAATAGTTGCAGTGCTGGGTCAGCCGCGTTACTTGAGTTGGGCCATGAAAGCCCTCAAGGACAGAGGCTCTGCAACCTTCTGGGCAAGCTGCTCCAGTGCTCCCTGACCCTGGCATCTGGTAGTCAATGTGTTAGGATGCTATTTGGTTTCTTGGTGAAATTTTGCATTTCTAGTACTATTTCGATTTATTAAAAGTAAACACCATGTTAAGCCACTAAGTGGCTAATCACTTGTGTCATTCTTCCAGTATATTCCTTGATTCTACTAATGTAGATGTCTTAACAAACAAACAAAAACCACCATTTCAACATTGAGAAATGCATGTTTACCTTTTAGTATTTTTATGATGACAGTGATAGTAACAAACTCTAGAAAGCTAAGGAGCTCTATGATTCTGAATTAATTGTTCTATTTATTTATTTTACTGTATTATGGGTGAATGAATTATTTGAATCCACTTAAATGTTGGTATGGAAATCTGACTCTCAGTGATTATTTTCTTATAATTATCTTGGCAGAAATTGATATTGTAGGGTAGAGAAAAATAGGAAAAACATAGTACGATGAGTATAAAAAAAAGCCAAGGGAGACTATGAAAGAAAAACACACAAGTAGAGAGAGATGCCAATTAAAAGTGAGAACAGAATAAACATTGTATTGCCCATAGGGACCTGCTTGTTACGCTGCTTCTGGAAGGAATCTTCTATCCTTCCGAATAAAGGAGGGGAAAAAAAAAAAGCAAGCTTCAACTTGGTTATAAAGGACATACTTTTAATCTCAAAAAAAATAGAGGTAAGAAGCTAAGGCTTAGAAATTTCAGTTGTGTTGATCTCTAACAGTCCATTAGAGACAACATTTTTCTTAAAACATGCTTACATATAGTTCGTATTGTTACATTATGTTTGAAATATACTTTAAAATATATTCCAAGTACAGGTCATCTCGTTTTTATTCATTGTTTTTCTATTTCTTGCTGTTTTATGTTTCTAAGAGGCTCATGAATAGAAATAGGTTTAAAGAAACAAGAAACTGAAAGACTAAGCGAGTTGGACCTGTTTAGCTTGGAGAAGAGAGGATTGAGAGGGCATCTGATCAATACGTACAAGTATCTGAGGGGAGAATGTAGGGAGGATGGGGCCAAACTCGTCTCAGTGGTGGCCAGCAACAGGACAAGGAGTAATGGGTATAAATTAAAACACAGAAGTTCCATCTCTATGTGAGGAAGAACTGCTTTCCTGTGAGGGTGACAGAGCCCTGGAACAGGCTGCCCAGAGAGGTTGTGGACCTCTGGAGCTTCACAACTTCTGAGCTTCTGGAGCTCTCCAAAACCTGCCTGGATGCCACCCTGTGCCACATGCTCTAGGTGTCCCTGCTGGAGCAGGGGCAGCTGGACTAGATCTCGAGGTCCTTTCCAACCTCAGCCATTCTGTGAAACTGAGCAGATAATTTAGGAGACCTGGTTGTCAGTTTCTCTGGATATACATGAGAAACTTCTTTTCAAGAGAGGCATTACTTCAGTCCCTATGCTCACATTTATCTTCTCTACTTATAAATTTTAGTAAAAGGGAGTGTTGAGAGAAGGAGAGAGAAAGAATGAGAGGAGGAGTATGTATTCATTAAGAAATATGTTATAATTGCATTACCAAGCAAATATATGTGACAACTTCATTTGTTGTCAACTTTAGCTTGATTTTAGCTTTGTATTTTAAGTGAAAGGCTGTAAATCTTTAATTCCATTAGCTAGCTCATCTCACTGTTGAGAACAATGTGGTCTGATTCTGATTATGTCCGTCTTGTGCTATAGAATATAGTACAATACATTAAAAAGAGAATTTTTATGTCTTATTCTCAATGCAGATGTTATACGATGAATCCTCATGGCATTCCAGTGAGATGAGCAGCTCAATAAAGAGCAACATTTTTTTTTAAATGAATGCAACTGAAAATGAGAGAAAGAGAATGCGTAGGAATCAGTGACTGACTCAAAGCTGTATGTCATCCATCATGTGTATCTGGAATCTAAATCTCTCTCTTTTTGCTCCCCAAGCCATTAGACTGTGCTGAATCAGAATCTGCACAGCTTGCCCTAAAAGCAGTAAAATGGATTACCACAACAGATTTAAATCAGAAGCAAACTAATGTCAGTCAAGGAAGCCCTGCACGTATATCTGAGCTTGCTTATGTCCTAGCATCCATCTTTCCACTGAAAGCTGAAAAATCCTTTCCCTCGTTAGGACAGCAGTGCTGGAGGCAGGTGTGTGATTAGAAACGGGGCTTTGCCAGGCATATTCCTGTTTCAGTGCTCCAAGGCACCACCGTGTGTGTCACTGGTGGTTAACAGTGAACATCAGAGAGACCACAGTAAATTAATTTTTCTAAACCAGAGCCAGGCGTTGCCAGAAGTGTCCGTCTAGAATGGCTTGTGTATATGAGGCACTTGTTATGCTTTTATCACAGGCAGCAATACATCTTTCACAAAGAAAAAATCGTCTCTGTAAAAACTGCAGGAACACGCGAGGCAATAAAAGAAAAGAGTCTGTTAGAAACATAACGGAGAAGACTTGGGATGGCTCCTTCTATGTAGGTCTTGGGA
>JASSRY010000061.1:1198416-1236954 GCA_032466555.1 Tinamus major
ACCTGTCTTCAGAGGTCTGTGGAACAGCTTAACCATTGTGCTATTCTAGGTGTCTGGTAACTGTTGGCAAGTGGTGACTTTTTACTGGAATAGGCGTTATTTCTTCTATCTATCTTGAACCCAGTTAGGGTTTTCAAATGTAATTAGTTGTATTGAATCTGGTTATGATTTTTGAGTGAGAGCTTGTCTCTTGTATTCTTTCTGTAAGTTACTACACTTTTCTACGTTTCAAGATGTGCCACGCGCATTTGGAGACTTCATTTGTGGGTACTGTACCAGAAGGTGTGTGTGGCTTTGCTCACCTCTGCATCTGTCCTACCTTAGTCCCATTCTCCTCGCAAGGTGAGATCAGGCATTTGTAGGACAGACAGTCCCATATGAGATTATTTAGTCTCAAGACTTCATCAGGAGGTAAAAAGCCTTCTGTCACAACTGTAACATATAAATTCAACCAAAAAATTCATAAGGTGCATTTGAGGGCCTTTAAGTGGAGCTCTGAGGATGGGTTTGTGATTAATTAGCCGTGGTTAGGAGTGTAAGTGGCGCTTGCTGCATTGTATGTGCCACTCTAGAGCTGTTTTTGTTTTGCCTTTGAGCAATTCTGCCCAGTTGAGCTTGTTTGCTTTTCAGCAGGGTTTGGTTGTTTGACGGGCAAGCTGGTCCTTTCTCTGAGGTGAGCCACAGGTAGGCTCATTCATGTCTCTTATCTACCATCATGCTATGAAAAATTTTAAGAAGGGAAATGAGAGCAATGACAACTTGAAGAACAATTTTTATAGGCAACTGTTTTGGCATCTCTCATTTGCTCAGTGAGTCCATAGACGCAGTCATGCATCAGTGGAAATAAAAGTGGGTTATGCTGGTACTATTATAAGCAGAGTGGATTCTGTTTTTCTTGTTGACCTTAATGGGAGATGGTTTGGTTGACTTGTAGGTGAACAAGAGGAAGGGCTTTTTACATGTGAGTGTGTGTTGTGAGGGGGAGAAGGGCAACACATATATACATGTGTATACGCACAAGCAGATGTGATCCGCTCAGGGTTTAGCACTAGAAAATGAAACATTGTGATAGAAAGTACTGCTATTTTTTTAATAATTAAATAGTGAATTGGCCAAGTTGCATGCACTTTAATTCGTCACATTGCCAGGCGCTCTCCCAGCAAACCTAATTAACTTCAAGCTACAGAGCACCATTAACAGATGGGACTTTGTCTTGTATTTTTTCACTAATTAGAAAATCTCATTTTTTTTAATGGACTGAACAGAAGATTTTGTATTCTCAATATGTCAGTGGAAAAACTGAGGAAAAATCACTACATAAAGAAAAATAAAATCAAAATATGAATACCTATATGAATCATGTATAAAACAGGGTGTGGCAAAGACATTTCTTAAAAAGAAAAAAAAATCACTTCCTAAAATGAGATTGGATGGATGGTTGGGTGGGCAAGTACATTAAGATATTCCATTTCTTTGCTTCATTCCTTGCCTTTTTTCATATTCTTGCCTTTGATACCGACTGTAATGATTCTTGAATTCTGATCAAGCAGCATCCCTTCAATAGGAAAGCAAAGACTCTTCCTGATTTCAAGCAGTCCCCTCAAAAAGAAGGTACTCTGCTTAAGTGTATGTATGATTCTGCAAAAAGAGTTGGATCCTTTCCTAGGAGGATAATAAAATTAAATCAATGGCAGACACAAACTGAACTTGCTGCTTTTCTTGTGTGTGGCTGTATTCAGAGATGTCACATATCCTACTCCCAGTAATCAGTTATCTTAATTACTTACTATGGTTATCTTAATTACTACCTCAACTACATGAATAGTTCAGCAAGCTTGCAGTGATTTAGGACTTTGCCTTGCATCTCCCTTGTACCTTTCAGATAATGCTCAGATTAGTGCTGTGATGTGCAAGGGCTATACCTGCAAACTGAAAATGGAGCCCAGCAGGCTCAGGCTAGTTCTGTCTTTCTGTGAAACTCTTCTGTGTTTGCTGTGTTTATTTCCTCTCCTCAGGAATTTTGTTTCTACGCTTATTTATTGTAACTGTTACACAGGTTTGTAAAAACAGAGATATAGATAATTATGAATTACATTTTGAGGAGATGTTGATACTAAATACATTGTTTTAGTGTCATTAATCAATTAAAATTCTTCTATACTGCAGGTCAGTATACATAGGTTGCTTAATGGGGCCAAAATTGTAATATCAGAAAGACAAATGAAAAGTAGAGAGTTATATTAAAGCTTTTCTTTTCAAACAAAACCCTTGAATAAATGAAGTCCCATTTGCTTTCATAGATGATGCATATTGTCCTGAACACCTGGACATGGAAGACAGCTGTTGCCCTAATGAGTTGATATGCAGTATCCTCCCCAATCAGAAGGGAAAGGGAAAATTGGGAGCCTGCTGAGGTGAAGTAACATGGTAGTATACCACGAGTGGCAGAACGAGGGAAAATAACCAAGTCTTTAGATTGCTCATCATCATCCAGAGCTCCTGCTGACCTACTTTGCTGCCTGTGTTATTTTTAAAAGGAAATCCTTGCTGTGAGTTTTCCGGGAGAAATGGACTGAGACCTTACTGCCTTTTGGTTTTATAGACCTTGACTTTTCTCTGTAAGTGGGTAAGCGGATTTGGGCTTTGCCCAAGCAGGCCAGAATTTTTATTGCAAGAAATCTTGTAAAGCTGCCTAAGTTTTCATTTCTTTTTTACTGCTGGTTCGTGTCTAATTTAGTGTAGGTTTTAATGGCTAATTAACCTTTAGTTAACCCTTTGTTACACCATAAATTGCAGAAGATCAGAAAGTCAATGATATGATTGAAAGTTAATAATTTGCATGTAAACATTTTCAAGACTTTGTGTACCTGAGAAGGTTTTAATTTGGACCCTTGATGTTGCAAACTTCGGATTTAATGCTATAATTTAGTAAATTTATTCTCAAAACTAGGGATTAGTAGGGCCCGACTCTCAAGAGTTGAGTGCTCTTGAATCTTTTCTCACTTTGCTGAAAGGTTAAATTGCTCACTGTCTTGCATGGAGGTGCTTCTTTTCTTCTCCAGCTGGCTTCTGAATTCTATCTGGCATTCAAAGCATGAACGAAACTATAGACACGTCTCTTCCTCCACCACCTGCCTCTCCTGCATGTTAAAGGGCAGAATCAATAAGTTACCCAGACAGGTTTACTAGCTCGCACACTGTCCCGCAGGCGGATCCTCTAAGATTCATTGTGGTATATGCTGCAGACAACAGCAGGAGCTGACTGCAGAATTTGCACTTTGCAGATGCTTTCAGGAGGAGTGATTCCAATATCGTTGTGTATTTGTTGCACAAATGTATTCCAGTGTGCTTGGCTCTTTTACAGGAAACGTGTTAGCTACAAAGTCTTTATCCCTTATTTGTTGATAAAAGATAGATGACAGGAGATTTCACAGTTTCTTAGAATCCTTGTTTGTCATTTGTTGTGTCCATTATTTATTGTTCAGAGGCAGGAAATGGATTCTTTTTATCTTATTTTATTACTTAAGCTTTCTTCTCTCAATAGCTCACTCCATCCTTCACTTGTTTGCCTCTCCTTGTTTGCTGTTGTAAGGTGGCCCACAACAGCTGTGCAGTTTAATAGTTTTCTTTAAAGAGAAGGTGGCATTCCATGCAGTTATTTTGGAAGCTATTCAGAGAGCTTTTCATCAACAAGAAATATGATCTTGGAAACGTGTACGAAATTGAATATGAAAATGAAATCTCAAGAGTTGAGACCTCCTAAAGCAAAGGAAGGAAAACATTACTGCTAAAATTTTGTACCTTTCTCTTCATCACTTCAATGACTGAAGTATAGCTTGGGAGAGGTCAGGTAAAGAAGGGGGACCAAAGAGGCTGTAGAGAGGGCAATGTGTTTGAGCCTGGAGAAAAGGCAGGAGACAGCTCCACCCAGAGCATGGTACTAGGTCCTGCTGGTAGACTTCGGATATCATCACTGTTGTATTCCTGGTTAGTAGGTTATAATAATAAAGGAAGAACTATCTGAATGAAACTTTCTATTGCTTGCTATAAAAAATATTACTTTTTAGTTGTGTTGATAAACCACATAGCTCTGAGGCCTATCTTGTTGGATGAATCAGTATGAATTGCATGATGTAACATGATGCAGCTGCTTTAGTTCAGTCTTAAATGTTCAAAGGGAATAATAAAGACCAGCACTTAATGAAGCAAGTGCTACCAAAAATGAGTGGAGAATACTGATTTTTAGAGCAAGCATTGCTTTAAGCGTATACTGCATTATAGTAAATAGCTCTCCCTTTATCTGTATGTATAGTAACTAAAGAGGTATTAATTGGTCAGCGATTTATATCAGCTGCCATACACAGTTTCTAACCACTTAGGACTTTTCTTACATGAAATGCTTTCTTTGCAAATAGAATATCAGGTAATCATCAAGCCAAGTAAGCCATTTTGACCATTCTGTGGTCCACGCTTGCTCAAGTATTACAACCATTACACTAGTAGCTGTACTGATGCTGGTGCATATTCTAGACTCAGAATTAATGCTGGGATCATCAGGGAAGCATCAGCTTTTCCTGCTTCTGAAAGGCAATTTGTACCTGACCTGTCATTAAAAAAATGCAGGTTTCTGTTCCTAATTAACCCAGAGAAGTAAATTCCATTTGTCTACTAAAGGAATAAAATGGATTTCCATTATTATGGTTAAAGCAGGTTTGCTTTGATATTTATAAATATCAAAGCTTCTAAAGGAAGCTTATTTGATATAGATATGTGTATGTGTATACTCAGGCTACTGGTAAGTTATTAATACAAAGCTTTGGGTTTCAAAATCTCTGATCTAAACCAGGATGTCTCTATATTGTGTAAGAAATAATTGGTGTTCTCATTAAGAAATTCTATGTTAAGATGCTATCCAGCTTTATTTTAAAGCATTTATACGAAAGACCTTAGCAGTTCATTAACAGAAATAACTGTATCCATGTGGAAAATAAAATTAAGTGAAAGTCTAAAAATATTGTTAACAAACAGCTTAATATGTTTGAAGCAGTGCAGTAGGGACTTATGGCTTTTGTGTTGAAAAATATAAGCTTTTATTGTAACCTTACCATAATAAGAATGTCATGTATGTTTGAACGATTTACATGATTCTCTATCCAAAGTGAGGGAAATAAATGCAGCCAGATTGTAAATAATCAGAGTGGAATTCAGCTAGCGTAACAAATACCTTGGAAACTGGTTTTATTCCTGGCTTATTTTTGATTTCAGATAAGAGTTTAAAACCTGTCTATATACACATACTTCCTTCAGGATGGATTCACAGTTTCTGTAGGGTTTGTCATGGGCTGGAGTGCTGTTTGTGGATATACGTATCAAAATCTAATCCAGGGCGAACACCCGTGGTGCCAACACTTTGTTAGCAATTTAGAGAAACAGAGATTGCTAAATAAGAGTACATAAATAGTCTAGACTTTTGCTATGATGTTTCTGACACATTTATTACAAGGCTGGTGTGGAAAAATGGGCTCACAGGGACTTTTCCTTTAAACTCCTAGTAGTTAAAGGCTGTGCCCTCAAGTGTTTCACAGTGAAACAGGCCTTCTGAAATATATATATATATTTTTTTCCTGCTTACTGCTTATTTTCATAGCTAAGGTGGAGGTGTGTAGTAGTAGATGTCCATTCCCTCTGCTCAAGCTCTTGAGGTCTGTGCTGTTCTGTGTTATCATTTACAGAAGGTTCAAGCATTTTGGCACAGTGGGAGGCTGAACAAAATTTCACCCTGATGAACCTTTACACTACTCATTGCTTGCGTGCATTAATTATACCTGTCCTCCCTTGTGTCAATAGCCTTGTCATTTTCCCATGTTTCTGCAATAATGCTAGGACATGAATTCATTCAGACATGAGGGAAAGAGTGCCACCCACCAGGTTATCAATATTAAGCTTTTTGTTCCATAACGCTGACTCTGGGAGGTGTGCTGATCCTTCTGGAGGTGTTGTTCATTCTAATGGTGTTTTCTCAATGCCTGTATGTATGGTCCCTGCAGTTTTGGTATGTTTCCATAACATAAAATATTTGGGGGTATTTTATTTCTTCTGGTTGTTGTTAATGTGCACGTGGATCTCATCAGACTAGTCACAGTTCTACTGATGCTGCTTGCTTTTTTAGTTTTTTATTTATTTATTTATTTTTATTCTTTAAAAGTATTTTTTCTGTTGTTTTGCTAACTTATGCCTCAAAAAGATACTGTACATTTTTGTTGAATATTCTGTTTGTTTTTTGGAAGACTTGAGGATACGCAGCAATTATTCCATGTTTTTTTCCCCTTTTTCCTTTAATCAGATTGATGTTTATTTTTAATTCAATACTAAGTGCTTAGTCACTGTAGTTTCTAGCATATGACTTCACGTTTTTCAATCTTAAACAAACACCAAGTTAGGATAAATTAAAAGATTTGTTCCTTCCAGAGAGGGAGAGGGAAGCTATAATGGATGTGTAACAATAACAAAGTTGTGCCAAATGCATTGGAATAATAAACAGAGCAAGCAGGCTTTTTCTCCCCATGGCCTAGTTAATAAACAAGACAATAATTCACTTATGTATATGCCTCTTTGTTTCCATTAGATTCTAGTTACTGAGAGTTTGGGATATCAGTCTGTTTAGCTTTCTACCACACTTCAAAGCTAGCAAAAGTTTCCAAATGCAGGCACCGGCACCCACAAATTTTGCAAGGATTCAAATCTGAAAGGAGATCTAAGCTCAGTAACTTTGATCTTTTTTTCTTTTTTCTTTTTTTCCAACCCTGCTTTCTCCACACATTTGCCATAAAAAGCTCGACTCAATACCACTGTCACTTAGTAATGGAAAAATATGTTTCTCTGCAAGCAGGTTAAAGTATTTAAGTTTCCACTCTGCTGGATTTGGGGGCACTACCCATTGTAATGCCAGGTGTGTGGTTTGGGGTGTCTCACTATTATCTCACATGCAGATGAAAGGGGATAGGTAATTATATTCACTTAAATGAATCATTCTCAGACATTTGCAAAGCAAAAAGCTATAATGAACAAGTTCTAGAAGGGGTGAAAACTTAATCAAAAGCAACCCAATTTTTACCTAAATATAGCTGTGATGTAGTGTTAAGATATTGGATGACTTTTTCTCTCTGTTATTGGAAAATATGTGCATGTTTGATTTTGACTCTGCAAAGCTTAATGGCGTGGTAATTACAACGGTGCCTTGCTCCCAGTGCTGCCATTACATTATTCAGTGAAAGCTCTGAGAGTAGAGAAGCTTCCACCTTCTTGTTTCATTATGTCTATTTAGAACTGGCACATTGCACATGCCCTTGCATTGCCTGCAGTGTAACTGTTGGGCTCTACCCTAATATGATTGCTTCAGAAAGGGATATTTTAAGTTATAATAGTTATTAAGAATTTCTCTTTTTTATTATGTAGGTGATGATAGTAAGCGTCCAGCTCTTTTAAAAATATTTAATTTCTTTAAATTCAAAAAAGAAAATAGTATTCCTTTTCCATGAAATCCAAATCTTAAAAAAAATCAAGTTGAGAAAACTCTCGAGGAGAACAGAAATTTTGGAGTTAGTCCAGGAACTATAGTCTAAGAAAGCTGTAGCTGAAAATTTCTATGCGAATTCTTTCTTATTTATAAAGGAAGAGCTGTTGAATCATGGATGATTCAAGACTCTGCTGATGCAGTCTGGGAAATAATTTCTTTAGTCAAATGACATCTGATAATTTGCAGTGTAAGCTTCTAGGCCTCAAGTCAGTACTGAATGAACAAGTTGTTGTTTCTGTGTCCGTCTTTTGCTTGAACAGTTGAATTTGTCAACAGAAGAAGTGATGGCGGTGGTGGTACTCGTACATGTGACCAAGTCTGCTCGCTCGGAACAGACATGACACCACTCACGCGTTTCACGTACGCGGCAGGGCAGACAACGTGCTAAGCTTAAGCTGCTTCTGGCCTAAATTCATACTTTACCTGGAAATGAGAAACTACATGTCCCTGGCAGTAACCCGTGGTCTATCGGGTCCTAAGCGATCCCTTCGGAGGGTTTTTGGAAGGAACGCTACTTGTAAGCAGCTATTCAAGCAGCTCCTGCCAGATGCCTGAAAGCTGCTGTTTCGAAGCCATAGCCCAGCAGGTCAGATAGGTGTTGCAAGAGATGCAATTTCCTATCTGTTTCCCATCCTCAGTGCAGCGGACAGGAACCTCTTCTGATTCCTTCTTGAAGGATAACAATGATAAAGCTACACTGCGACGCAAGTGCCATGCGGTTGGGGTTGCTTGTCACTTGGAATTTAACTGTCTAGTTATTGCACTTGGGATCCAGGACCCGTATGTGGATTGTGTTTTCCTGAGCCAGGATTCGGCTGCCTTACTTGTGGCTTTCTGCAATGCAGAAAAGCATCCTGTGATGATATGTAGTGTAGTGATGATATGTAGCAGGATTAGTGGTGGGTGGTGGTGGTTTTTTTTTCCTTTTTTTTTTTTTTTTTTGGAAGAAAATGACAGCTGAAATGAATTCTATTTTATGATTTATTTTACCTGTCCATTTTTTTATGAGTAAAAGCATAAAAGTTTCATTCTAACTCTGTTAAATAATTGCTTTTTTCTTTTCTTTTGTAGGTTGTATTAGTCTTCGCTCTTAGTATTGGTGCTCTTGTAATATACTTCATAGATTCGTCAAAGTGAGTATTCTGATACTTTTTTCCTTTCTCTCCTTTGCCATAGCAATTATAGATCCTTAAATTGCTCCATTCATCAACTTCAACTCAGTGCTTTATCCTCATCGCCTGAGTTTGAAGAACTTAATATTATTGTATAGTCTTTCAAAATAATTTAGGTATGGGGGGAAAAAAAAACTTGCATTAACTAGATTGAACAGCTAGGATCTGCAGAAGGAGTAGAGAGAGAAAAGCAGTACTTCTGCATACACAGATGGTTGCAAAATACTATTTTTTTTCATTTCACTATGCATAAGTAGAATTAAGACTACAATAAGAAATACAAGGGAAGAATATTTGGCAAAAAATGCGGTTTGCAAAGGAAATAATTTTGTGTCTCAGAAAACCTCTGAAATGGTTCTGAAAACAACAAAAATGCTGAATTAAACAGACAATATATGTATTATATCTAGCATACTGACTAAAATTTCCAGCTCCTGGGCTTGATAAATTTCTCCTAAATGAAGGTTAGCCTATAAAAATCATAAAAACATCTTTTCTCTTTACTACAACAGTTAATATGCAGTAGGAGGCTGGGGCTGCTCCTTCCAAGCTAGCAGAGCTGTCTGGAACAGCAGGGACTGCGTTGTGAAATCTCACTTGTGTTGCTCAGCAAAAAAGTCATTTTGGCTGTGACATCCATAGTTTTTGATGTCCAGGCAGGTGATAGCACCAGCGAAAGCGTTCTCTGAAACATGGATGTGAGCTCTTTCCTGTGCGAGTTTCAAGCCACGCTGCTTTTGTAGTCAGGGTGTCTGGAGCATAACACAAGTGTCTTGAAGTGGAGGTTTCCTTTGTAGAGAGGTACTTAGCAGTGGGAAAACTCAGGCTCTATCTTGAGCTACCCTTGTAGGGTATCTTTCCCCAGCTCCTGCTGCTGCTTAGTGTTGTGTGGAGAGTTCATGTTCACTTCAGCCAATTTAGTTAATCTTTATGAAAACTCTTGAAATGACAATGACACTAGTCCCTGCCCAATGTGCCCAAGTCAAATGAAGTCAAATCTGTTTCTGTCTCAGACTACTGTAATCCATGAATCGCTTTCTGGGGGCAATTTTCTGCAGTGAAGCTAATTTAGCCTTAAATGGTTTTTAGACACTGCACTCTGGAATACTTTGTTTTCCTTGAGAACAGCCACACTGAGAGAATTTTGGGGATGGGAGCAGATTTCTGTAGGATGCTTGAACTTTCTGCGGGCCACCTAATCTGTATGCTGCTTGTACTTATTTGCGGCTCACTTAATGTGGATAGAAAAGCATTTTATTTGTAGGTTTTAATAGGTTTTGAGCCAATATTTAATCCTCTGCCACAGTTTACATTCAGCAATCTCAGGTTAATACACTAGCACATGCTTTCTTCCTCTACCTTTCTTTCCATAGACACTTTTCTTTAACAAAAGACTTTTAACAGAATACAAAATACTTTTGCTTTATCTAGTATTAGCACTTGATCTGATAACCATTATAACAATGCAGAAAATAAAAGGGGTGATATATCAGTCTTATTTAAGGTCTCTAAATGTGTGATTAGTGAAATTAATTCCCTTTTAGTATGAAAACTTCACTTCCATGTACATATAATGAAAAGCCCAAGTAAAATATCAGCTATATAGTACTTTCTAGTTTATAGTTAGATTATAGCTGATACAAAATTTCTATCTGGAATGTAGAGGCTAATACATACTGTGAGAACTGTCAAAACAAATATATGAAAGAAATTATAGCATGAAAATGGTTCTTCATATTTAGATTTTGCTCCTGTAAATAATGAGTAGATTAGTTATACAAACAATAAGTGTGGGGATAAGCATGTTTTTTATTTTTAATAACATGCATCTTTACAAAAATGGGATTATTCTGATTTGCTGAGGTTTTATGTGTGCTTCATTCTCACTGTCTTGCTGCAAATTAAAAAATGTACTGCAGATCACTGGAACATCAGATCTACTGCATATTTTCCTCACGTACACTGCAACTTTTTTTTTTTTGCATGTGTACTTTGGAGGGCCTTTTGCTGAAAAAGCGAAGTAATTTGAGAGTAAAAAATGATTGAAATGTTACAAAAGCTTGATTAATTTTATGATGAATGATCTGCAAAGATACAGGAAAATGAATGTTTCTATAGGTCAGTTACTGAAAGTGAAGATGATACTAGTCATATATATAGTATACTACAGCGTGACTAGGTGGGTATGTTTTAGAATGATGGACTTGTCGTTTTCAGAGGCTAGGACAAGACCTATATTAAATTATTTATATTTAAGAGCACCAGTTACTGTTTTTTTTTTTTCTACATTAAAGCATAACTTACATGGAACTGCAAAAGACTGTTACCACTAAAGAATTGTCATGAAAATAGTTCTTACGAATCCACTGAAAGGATGTGTACTCTGTGTACTCTGGATGTGTACTCTGTGAAGGGTACGAAGAGGGTAAAGAAGGGTATGAAATACCTGTTTTTAAGGTATGAAAACCAGAGTGAGATGGCTCAGAATGTGTATGTCCTTTTTAAAGGTAACATTAGCAGTCTCTGTCCATTAACTACATAGAAAGAAATATCCCTAGAAAAGGCTGCTGAAAAACAAGAAAGGAAGATGAAGGAAATCTTCGTGGCTTTCCCCAGAATTTCACAGGATGAAAAACTTTCTTGTGTTATCTTGTAAATAAAAACTGAGCCTACTTTTTTCATGATGTGCAAGAGAAATGGCATCCAGCTCCAGCCAGTGTTGGTAGGAGCAGCCCTGAAAGAAGGAAAACCTGGATATGCACGTTCTTCTGGGGAGTTAGAAGAGTAACCCCCTCAGCATAGCACCTTCTCCCTACCAATTAGTCCTTCATCTCGGCAGAACCAATTAGCTATTGTGTGTTGCCATAAAGCATTTCTGTATTGATTCTGGCACAAATTTGGGCATCTTTACGCCATGCTGAATTGCAAAATGTGAACACTGCTGTGATCAAGTGCTTCTGCATTCAACTGAACTGCTTTTTCATAGTAAAAGGCTGAAAAAAATAACGGAAAGATTCTGACCAAAACCTAAAGAAATTTCATTCTCAGTGGAAAGAGGGAAGGCTTTTTGTTTTGAAGATTATAAAATGATTATTCCCATAGTATTGAGTAAAATTATTCTGTTGTTTACTCAGTGCTTCCACTTCTTAGCTTAAGGAGCTTGAATCATTATCTTCAGGTACAGTAATACATACATATATATATATAGAGAACACTTTTTTTTAAAAAAGTGAATATTTATACTTTCCATGGTATGTGCTAGCAGTTTCAGTCCTTAAACTGGGAAAACATTTAGCAGAGAAAATGACTGTCTTGACATACCTAGAGATTTAGTCCTGGTAGGAAATGTTTCACTTATTACTGAGGACTAGACTTCTTTCTTCCTTCCATTATTTGTGGAATTATATTCATAAAATGCTGTTTTCTTGGTCAATGGATTTTTAAATATTGGAAATAGCAGCTAAATATTGAAAATTTGCCAAAAGTTTCTATAAATATTGCACATATAATTATTTTAATCTTCAGCTAAAGAGCAACCAAATTGCTACGTTTTTATTTTTAGATGCTGTTTCACTTTAAATTCTATCTTCTGGTTTCAGTCTGAATTGAACCAGACTTTCAAATAAAAAGGCCTAAGAGAAGGCATTCAGAAGATTTTTTTTGATTAAGAAAGTTATCTCCTTTGGCACAGAATGGCATCACATATCATAGTGGTGATTCTTTTTCAGTTTGTTTCCTTTAAAAAAAAAAATTATCCACTGTTATTTCTTCAAAGTAAGAAAAAAATGGAATCATCCGTAATTGCTAGGAGGAAAACCTAATTCCATGTGTGTATATTATTTAGGTGCTCCTGTAGAGTCTGCTGCCAGAGCTGCAGTAGAATAGAGAGCCAGGCACGTGCCAGCACTTTGCATTTTTCATGGTTTTTTTTTTTAAGTTTGCACAACCCTCCTTCCTGCCCTGTCTCAGTTCTGTTTATCCTTCTGTTTGTAGTAGCTTTGTAACAAATGCATATGGAAGTACTTTTCTGAGTTTTCACGACATCAGCGCTAAGGATGAATTGTCTGTTTCCGTTTTCATTTGTCAGCCTGACCTCTGCATTCCACGCTGCACTGCTGACTCTCATAGAGCAGAGAAAAATATTTGCTTGCTGTGGTCGTCTTTAGGCATCATTAGTAAAAGCAGTAGCAGAGCTTCAATTAGAGCCAGCTGGTAACTCGGGGCTCCCGCTGTCTCTTGTGGGAGCTGTTCGTAGCACGAAGACCCGTTTCCCGCTCTGGGTCTGGCCTACTGACCTTGCTTTCTAATAACCAGTTATTTCAGCCCTGTCTCTTGAAATGCACCTTGCTTTCATTAAAAATCTCAGGCCCACATGGGAATAATAAAGCTGAGCTATGACAAGATGAAAATATAGAAGCCTCACAACTTGCTTTATATATTTCACTTGCATGTTGGATTTTTTAGTTGCATTTTTGGGCGATGTTTGTATTTTCAAAGGCCCCAGTGTAGTTACTATTAAATAGCTAAATTTACCCAATATTGCGTTGCATAATATACTTGATTAGAATAGGACATAAAAGTGCCATCTGGCAATGAGGGTAAAACAGCTGGATCTAAGAATAACAGTGGAATTGTGAATGGGGAGATTTATACACACAGATCCACAAACATCAATTCAAGCTGAGCCCAGAGGTTGTCGGCAACTGTTGCTTTCTTAATTAGACAGCTTTATTTCTTTTTATATGGGGAAAGCAGAAAAGTTAAACTTACAGGCAATTCTAGATTTTTTTAAATGTATTTGAGAGAATCTCAAAAATATTTACTGCTTATGCATGTCGGTCTGATACGCAGGGAATCTAGATACTGCCTAAATGTAAAGTTGTCGTTAAACTTAAGAAAATGTATACCTTAAGAAAAATGCATTTTTCTAGTCATTCTTGCCTTGTTAATTTAAATTTAATTTAAAAGAAAAAAATTTAAAAAACACAGATAAGTTTAAATATATCTTTTCTGGAACTTCATTAAAAAATTCTGAAGCTAACACCCTATATGCCCTCATCTACGAATGCTGCAGTGAAAGCAGCTTGGCTCACTTGGGATTGTATTAATTGTGAAATAATTCTTGGAGAGAATGGGAAAATGAGATTTACAACAGTTTTAATTGTTCAGTTTATCTTTGGAGCTCTGTTCCAAGTTATGGTGTTCGCAGATAGTGTTTTTCACCAGGGAACCACAAAGTTAATATCAAACATTAATCAAAGAATTTGATAAGAAAAAGGAAAATGTTTTTAATTTGTTTCTCCTTTAATAAGAAGAAAAATATTTCTTCTGCTTAACTGTAGAGACTGACTAGTATATTATCCATTCTTCTCCTGTCTGAGTTTTATTAAATATAGAAAAAACAATATATGAGTAGTTAGCAGAAAGTACACTGTCACCGGGTGGCACATTGAACATTTGTGTACTGTCCTACATATGAAGCATTTGTAGAAAGGATCATCTTTTCCTTTAGGAATAGAGTTTTCTTGAGCCCAATCTCGCGTGGTTTCTTTCAAGGCAGATCTTTGGCCTTGTCTTTAGTATACAGGGTGAAGCAGGGCTTTTTTAGCTACTTGCTTACTAGCAACGATAGCTGGAAATCAAGCTGTTAGAGATACTATACTAGAATGTGCTTATCATAGCAATGCAAAAATTAAATGTCTGATTTCCTGTTGTTTAGAGAGCGTTTTGCCAGTGTGTGGGACTAACTTTAGAGAAAATGCATTGGAAATATTCTATTTGAGAGATTTCCTGTGTGACTGTGCAAGGAAAAAAGTGTCATTAGCAAAGCCACTATGTTCTCTTGGAATGGTTTGCTAGCAAAATTAGTTCTTTCCTGTGTGGCATTTTATTTCATATCTTTCTGAACTCAGTTATTATGTGGGAATATTTGAGGATAAGTTGTGTTTGTGCAGCATGTTTGACTATGCTGCGTGCTAGCTTCTTTTGCCATCTTGTCTTGGGAAAGATAATTAGTAAAAATGTTTTATAAAAATCCTGGAAGCCTGATGAGGATTATTTTTTTAAAATGTAGTACAAATATAGCCTTCTATATATAGGCCAGGAAAATTTGCGTCTTTGTTGTTGATTTTCTTTAGACTCTAAGACCCATTTTAAAGATATGTCTGCGGTACAAAGTTTAGCTAGACAGATGAGTAAGCCTGTGTCAAAGGTTTTTAGATACCCATCTCCTAATTTCACTACGTTCAGTTTTTCCACACTACCCGCATCTATCCACAGAACATTGTGGTGACTTTTTCTCACTTTCATAGTTCTAGAAAAAAAGCAATTGAAATTTCAATTATAGAACTGCTTGATGTTGTCTGATTTATCTGATTTTCAAGTGAATCTCAATGTTCTGGCACAACATACAAGAAAATCAACATCTGTCTAAGATGCCTAATAATGCATCTTTCTCAGTAGTGAAATGCACTGAAAATTTCATCATATTCTGTTATTTCCAAAATATTCTAATAAATTTTATTATGACCTTAAGGTGACAGTTTGGTTAACTTCATGAATGGTTCACAAATTTTTAGAGCGTAATTTTCTTTTACAGATATATCTTGCAGTTTTAAGAGAATGCTGTTTTCCACTCAAGTGACCTGCACAACTGTTTTGCTCAGGACATATGTAGTTCAGGCTTCTTTGTCCTTGAAGCATTTTAAGTGCATACAGGTTCTGTGTGGCATCCCAATCCTCGTATCTGAGCATTTAAGAAAGGCTTAAATTATATTAGCTTTGTGCCTCATTTTCCTATTTATACCGAGTTTTTCTTTTATGTGAAATTTATTGTGTTCATAAACCTCTTTTTTTTTTTTTTTTGACTTACTGCACTCATTATCCCATGCCAAACACTCTTTGGAACATTTTTTCATACTTTTTAGTGTATACTACAGTTGTTTCTTTTTTTGTGGTGCATGAGTAGAGAAGAAGAAGCTGTCTTTATATTCTGGGATCTGGTTCAAGAAAATGTTATTGTATGATATTTACCATTGCTCAAATTGCTAAAATTGCAATGATCTGTATCCTGGCAAGTAAATTTAAAAGTATTACTCCCTACCTAATGAGAATTCTTGGGAAATAATACAGATGTTGTCATGTAGATTGTCCAAATAGCCCATGATACCCTGCAGCCAGTCTCCTTGTCAATTTTCATTCTTGTTATTACTGTTCTTTATTTGGTTAATACCCCAGCAACTCTTGGCACTTGCTTCAGGCTGAAAAAAATGTCCTATGCTGAAGTAAATCTGTCGGATTTGTTGTGCCCACCTTTTCTCTAGAAAAACAGGAAAAATAAGGAGTTACTTTCTGAAGTCATCACTCCATTTTAGCAACTGCTCTGTACTTGGAGTGAATAGATATCATTTTTTGATTTTGATGTGAAGAAAATTTATGTTAAATATGTAAGTTCTGTTGAGTCATTACTTTCAGATCACTTAGTCTTTATTGCTATTTCATGCACATCTCTGAAGACTGATTAAAACTCATTAACCATACTGTTCCTCCTGCTGATTTTCTCTACCCTTATACATACGGCATATACACTGTTGGCGAGTTAGTTGAAAAGTCTTGTTGTTCAGGGCTATGACCACTTTCCTGTGGCATTTTGCAGAGTGTTTCATGGGCAGTTGTGCCTAGCTGAGGCCCAGGGGTCCTTAGTGCTTTTTCAATGGGATGCTGCAGCGGAGGTGGGCGCACGGTGCAGCGCGTGGCCTCCGCAGGCAGCTCCCTACCAGAAAGGTGCAAAGCCCTTGGTGGCTGCTGATGGTGTTAACCATGGATGCACAGCAACAGTAGTGCTGCAATTATTATATTGGCAAAAACAAACAAACAAGGCAGAAGGTGGAGGAGAAAAAAAAAAAGATTTTCTCCACTTTTTGTTATTAAGTGCCCAGGTGAAAAGTGAAATCGTGTTGTATAGAATACTGCATGTATACAAAAAGAGCACAGACATCTGGGAGGTTCTGAAACTTCAGTAACAGGAGCTTTTGAAATCTGTAACGTGACGTGAATTGGGGTATGGGAAATGACAGAAGAAGCTTCAAGGGCAGATGCACAATTATTTGTGTGAACGCAGATAACATGTGGCAAGGTACATTTTTCTCTTCAATGAGAGATATATATTTTTTTCTCTTCTTTGTGATCACTTATTTTATAATTAGGTATGATTGTATGAATTTCCTGGAATTGTTAGTAGTGCTCTGATATAGCAACCAGGGAGTATAGGTGTTGAGTATGATGCAAGGTGTACATGTGGAATTTAGGTGCATATGTTCTGAGCTATCCATCCTCTTGGTTTGATGTTTGTATTTGTTCTCAGACATGCTTTTTCAAAGAGTTCATTGGGCAAATTATTCATGGATTAAATTTGCAAAAGACTGCCTGAATAACCCTTCCAGTCTATGTATGGGTGGAGAAAGACTGTAATAATTCTTCATAAATTAATCTGGAAGTGTCTTTACTACATCATTATTATTATAAATAGAGATAGATGTTCTGTATGTGGTTCTCATTGATGAATCAACATTGCATTACAATGTTTTTCACTTAATTGTACATAATCACTGGGTAGGCAATCTGCAAATATCCTGTTTTCTGTAGGCAAAACAATACAATGAAATTTTTGTTTATCAGCGACAGTAGATTGTGCTTGCTCAGTTGTCTTGATAAATTACAAATCATTGTTGCAAATGAGTTTAAAAAAAATATATATATATATTTATATTTTTGATAGATTTGGGATAAAATGGCCCCAAAATTGTGTCCTTCTATATTAATTGACAAAGCGAGAGATTTGGAAAATAATGGTTATTTTTCTCATTATTATTCTTCTTATTGCTAATAGTGCCACATAATACCGATGGTAGGATAAATTGAAATAGCATAAATTTTCTGAAATGTTAGGCTTTATAAAACATTGCAATGCAGCTGATGTTTCTGAAATATAACATGAAGTGGATGGATGATAGGTAACATACTGCCATGGTGAGGGTATAGCAGGAAATTAAAAACAAACAAACAAAAAAAAACCCAGTAACTTAACTTGTGATATAAAATGCATATCTGTTATGTAGATGCTGTTCTGGAAATATGCAGTTAACATTTGGGTTGTTTTGCGTATTTTGCTGATTGGTAACTGGAAGCCAAGTAACTGGAGCTGTCTTGGTTTAGAACCATGGAGCAGTTGAAGCTGGAAGGGACGTCTGGAGATGATCTGCTCAAGGCAGGATCACCTGCAGCAGGTTACTCAAGGCCATGTCCAGCCAAGGACAGACTCCATGCCCCCACTGGGCAACGTGCTCTAAGTGTTCAACTACCCTCACAGTGGAGAGAGAAAAAAAATCTCATCATATGAGAGATGCTCTGATTATAATCATTCTTGTGGTCTTTTGTTGGATTTGCTTGCAGTAGCTCTATGCCTCTCTTGTGTAGGGGAACCTGGACCCAGCACCCCAGGTCTGTCTCACCAGTACTGGGTAGGGGGGATCTGCTGGCAACACTCCTGGGTTTAATGAAGCCCTGGGGAGTGTTGTCCTTCTCCACTGCTCATTACCAGCTCATGTCTAAATTGTCCACCAGGAACCCCTTGTCCTTTTCTTGAAACCTGCTTTCCAGCTGCACTCAGATGCATGCTAAGTCATCACCGAGGTTCAAGCCCGTGTTATTTTGTTATTCCAAGAATAGTTAATTAATTTTAAATAACCTAACTTCATAAATACAGAGATATTTAGTGACTTTATTTGCGTGAATACTTTGCAGATTAGGCCCCTTGTGTAAATACATGTCACTTGATTTAATAGTGTTTATACTGAAAAGAGCAAGTTTAAGAGTTTGTTCTTCATAATGTTAGGTCCTCATTTTTCATGAGCAAATTCTTGTACCCTTTAAAGTTGCAGTCTGTTAGAATATGAACTGGACAAATGAGAGCATCATATTTCAAGAATGAGATCCAAAGGGTTTTTTTTTTTTTTTTTTTTTTTAAGACCTAGATGGAATTTGCTAATGGGTTTTGAAGCACTTTTCCATTAGTTTTTCTTCATCAACTTGCACTGAATAGTCAAAAATTTGGTTTGGACATGGAAGATCTGTGTTGCAGGCTTTGGCAGGTTGGTGTGACACAGAGCTTTCTGTAGTTTACCTCTTAAAGAAGAAGAATGAAAGAAATTCATCTCCCAATTAGGTGTTGTCTAGTTTAACACCTGTAAGCTATATATCCACATTACAAGGTTGAGTTTCGGAGGAGTCAGATGTTTATACTGAAAATGTTGTTCCATTATTTTTGTGGGAAGAATGAAAAGAGCATTTATAGCAGTAGAGTTTCTAGTCTAACACCAGTAGGATATCTAAATCCTCGATAAGGCCTCAGAACACATTTGGTTTACTGCAGTGTCCTTTGAGAAATATGTAGACAGACATTAAAGAAATATGTAAACAGAAGTCAAGAGTGATTAAAAGTTTAGAAAACTTCTTGTGATGAGTAAGTTAATGGAATGAGGAGCAGTTATTGGATAAGGATTTTTTTTCAGCCTGGGGAAGGAAAAATCCCTCCACCTTGGAATGGAGGGACAGCAGACATAACAGATTTTTGACTATGACAGAAGCAAAACCAACAGTCTTCTCTGCGGTGACGATGCACTCTGTATAATCTATAACTGTGATGATTTAGTCTGGCTATTAAGAAAAGTTTGATAGTTGTGACAGTAGTGGCCAAAGATAACCTATGATGGATGTGGAATTTCCTGTAAAAGCAGCTGGTAACACAACTGTTAGCTCAGTGTGATGCATGCCTGGTGGTTCTGTGGCTGGTAGGAGATTGCATTTACTGGACTTAGGGATATTCCTTCCATTCCTTCATTTTTCTGATTCTATAATTGAGTAATAATTTACAGCTCAGAAACTAAATTTCCCATCCATTTTATTTTCATTTTATCTACCTAGTCCCCATTCACATAAGTAGGATAGAAATTTGGGCTCTTAGACTAAATTCGTCTCCTCCTACTTTTACACACTGATTAACTGGGTTTTGTACAGTAGAGACGATTTCCTCGGTGCTCTGATACCTTCCTAATACTCTTTTCTCACTTTTTTTTTTTTCCTTCCTCTGTATTCCCCCATCAGCCTTTTTTCAGAGTTCAGCATTTTTCTTTCCAAAATTCAGTCTGGAGAGTCTGTACTGAGATATTAATATTTTTTTCTCTCTCTCTTTTTTTTTTCCCCTCATTTTTCCTCCTTCAATTATTCTCTTTATTGTGCTTTCTCTCAATATGAGATGTTTTTCCTGACAAAAGAAAGCAAAGTTCAGAAGTATTCTTCTCTCTCTTCTCTCCAGACCCCCCCCATAATTATTTCTACAAATATATTTTAAAATTGTAGTGCTTACACACAGTTTGAAACTTAGGGGCTTATTGTCTCTTTTCTCCTGGCACAGTTGTGCTGACTTGCCCAGAAGATTTATCATTCCAGCAAATAATAATAAAACAAGAAAAGTATATCTAGAAGCTCCTCAGTGATGCTACAGATGCTTTAATATGTAATACCAAGTAAAATCCAACACAAAATATCTTCCCAGGTGTCATGAAAGCGAAATTTAAATGTTCTGTTTGACTGACAAGATCATGACTTTTGTAACTTTTAGTTCCACAGCTTTGAGAAAAAAAAAATTATCCAGTTATCTTCACTTTTGTTTACATGTTTTCATTTACATTTTTGTCTCTTTTTTGGTAAAGATGGTGATTTTTGACTCATGTTTTTGTGCATTAGACTGATGCATAAACCTAGTTGTTTTATTGCTACAGCCTAATGGACTGTTTATGTTTAATCTTGAATATATTTAAACTTCAACTATCTCAATATCTCAACTTCTCGCAGCACTTTGGCCATACTTACTACAGAAAACTGGAAGGAGATGTCATAGTAGTCTCACTGCTGAAAAACATTTCTCTAATCTTCTTTGGACTTTACCCCTTATGAAGGCCTATATGGATTTCATGGATACTATCCAGTGTCTCCTGACTTACCATAAGACTAAATTAACTAGTTTGGAGGAATTTAATTCAATGTATTGCTTGAAATATTTCAAAATGAGTGACCTTTAATGTAGTTTACTTTTGTTGGAGAGTATAAAAGAATAGTGCCATTTTCTATCACCTGATTTTTCTGTATCAAGTAATTTTCTGCTTCCACCAAAAAGGAAGGAAATTGTTTCCCATTCTGTTATTGAGGTTCCTTCTCAGGGTATCAGCATGTGTGTCCTGTCTAACATCAGCTTTACTCTTTCACCACAGTGCAGGCAATGCTGTTGATCTTGGGGAAGGCTCTAAGGAATCCTTTTTTCTGTTGTTTCTCAAGTGTGAGTGGCAGCCTCTGCAGTTTTTTAGATAGCTGAAAAACAAGGAACTTAGGGAAAAGAAAAGTACATTTCAAATACGTGTTGAATGAGGGGCTCAGTAAATCTACTTTTCAGAAGCTTGATGCAGCACATGTGTGTTTGTGATGTGATCTTGGTTATCATTTTGAATATCTTGCTTAGAAACCTTGCTTCTGTATCTGCCTCAGCTTTTCCTGAGTCTGTAAGAATGGGGTGACTGGTGTATGAATGGACTCTAATATTTGTGTATACATTCATCAAATTGGAATGCTGAAATCTTTTTTTATATATCTACCTCTTTCCTCTGCAAAGCATGAAAGCTGGGTTGAACTAGTATTTCTGAATGGTAGAAATTCCCTAAGAATGCCTGGAACACGTTTAGAAAATTTTCAAGTCCTTGTTTCAAGCTTTTTGTTTTTACAGACACATTTCAAGTCTTTTTAAGTCTGTGATTCTGATTGCAAGGAAATATGAAGAATGCCTGTATTGATTGGAGAGAGAGAGAGAGAGAGAGAGAGGAGGAGGAAAAAAAAAAAAAAAAAAAAAGGAGAAGCTGTTGTGACCTGCATACGAGTGGTTCCTGAGCTGTGGAAGCAGCAGGGCTGCTTGGTCTGGCCGCTTTGAGCACACGTGCTACAACGCTGTGGTTGCAGCTCTCTTATTCTCCCCTGGCTTCAGTGGAGAGCCTGCGAGCTCACTGCTTGTGGGTACCTTTCCACAGGGATGTTTCTTCTGTGTCCTAATCACAGTATATTGGGTCACAGCAGGACTCTCCTCAGTCTTGCAGTGAAGGATTACTGAGAATTCAGGTGATTTGTCCACAACCTTTTTCAGTTAAACGTGAAGCACAGCTTTTTCCTTTTTTCTGTAAAAGTCTTCCACAATGTAACGTGACTGAGCGAGCAGTCTGAGATGCTGAAATGAAATGAGGACCATTTGTTTGATCTAAGCCTGCAGAGGGGCAAGGGTATCTAGGTTTTCAACCTTGCAAAAATATTTTTTGCTTAAAAGAAAGTACTGTTGATTAAAAAGTCAACCTTTAACACTCTCACCTTTTGTAATACAGTTATGGGTAAACTCAGAGACACTCCCAAGTCTCTGAAATGTATCTGAGCACAAGGAAGATGTGTCCCTTTCTGGCACAGATGTACCAAAGCGCTTTTTGTAATGTCCTGCTCTGCAGATCAAGACCACAATAACTCAAATAAGAACCTGGTCTTTTAGAATAGCTGTTGACTTGAGGATGTTTATTTTAATCCAGGGGCTGTGTGTAGCTACATTGGAATGCGACTGAAGATATGCCATTCAAAAAGATATTAGCATTTCATAGCTCATCTGAAAATTAATAACAAAATGAGCAAATATTTAGTACCATCGCACTTTTCAAAAGCACTTGTATCATTATTTGTAGCAGAAACTTTTTTTTAGCTGCACCATAGAAAACAGACCAGAAAATTTTTCCCTTGCTTAATACTGTTGCAAGTGAGTTCTATCTTCTTAACAGCAATGGCATTTATGGCAAGAAAGTTTATACTGATGGTTCTGGAACTGTTTTAAAAAGTAGATTTAGCAGATCTTTTTTTTTAACTGACCGCTGTATATCTTTCTGCACTTCTCTATTGAAATGAGCTTGAGACACAGATGCAAGGGAGATCAGAGAAATTATAGCGAAGAAAGCTAAAACAAATCATTCAATTTTCTTCATTTCCTCATAAGGTTGTACGCACACATAGATATGTGATCATCTACTTTTGAGGGGTCCAAGTATTTAGGACTTACTCTAAGAGTCAGCTGTATTTCTTTTTCCAAATAATTAATTTGATCTAGTTTTCTATTGCACATTATGTGGGATAATTGAGCTTTGCAAACAGCTACAGGAAGAAAAAAAGACAGTGCCTTCACAAACACAGGAGAATGTCATTCAATTTATGTGCTGGCAGCTTTTCCCAAAGGTACCTCTTGATAAAGACACTGGAGCTGGTAGGTATTTGACATCTCCACGTACCATTTTTTTATTATTATTTTTTCCCCAGTGAATTCCTTCTGCTCTTGTCAATTGAGAAATAAAAACCTATCACCCTGTTTACACCATAGTGAAAAGGGACAGCAAACAGACCTCTTATTCTAGCTGATTCTTGGTTTGTGTTCACAGCTTCTGATCTGCTTTTTGGGGAGACTGCCCCTTTCTTCCCTAATTCCCTTTCCTCCATTCTGGAATCTTGTAGTTACAATTGTGCAAGACCAAAAAAAGTCTTAAGCATGTCTTAATTCCCCTACAGGCTCACATCAGGCATGTCTAGAAGACAATATTTTAAACTTTTAAAATGTGCTTTAAGTTCTGAAGTTTTTTCTCTGCTGCCCTTCTTGCATAAACTTTGCTTTAATTTTGATACTATTAGTAACATAGGAAATACAGGGAGGAGAGGGAAGACATTTACTGCAGTTCAGGTTCCAGTAGCTTTCACTGAGAACAGACTTCTCTGAAAATCTGCCACAGCATGTTAATTTGCCACTCTAGGCAATAATTTGGGGGTCATCTCATGTATTCAAAATACATGGATCAGATTTGCCATTTCTCTCCTTTTAGGAACTCATACAGTGCAGTTTGTGTTTCTAGTGTTTTTGTGGAAACACATTCTTAAATTATATTTTACATTCTATTAAAAAGCATACCAGTATATTGTAATTCATATACAGGTTCTAACCTCTTTTATACTTCTCATGCTTTTCCTCTTTTCAAATGAAATCCTGCATTTTTCTGTTTCATCCTAAAGCATCTGACAGTGCATCTGCAAAGAGGCATTCCATGTTTTTTTCCCCTGTGGACAGATTAGTTATGCCCAGTGAATTAACAGCATTCTTCCTTACCACTGGACAAGTTTGCAGATCTGTCTAATATAAACACGGAGATAATTCAGACCAGGTTTTTAAAAGACCAGAATCCATTTTCAAAGCAATATTGCACAATATATCTGTTGTGAGGGCATGTCTTGCACCGAACGCTGCGTTTCAGAGCTGTGTTGCCCATACAATCAGTGCGAGCCACGGCTACGAATCAGGATGTGACCTCTTTTTCTTTGTTTTCTGCACTTTCTCCTGACAGCTTGACAAATTGTAGCTTTTGGGACACCCCAGTAGTTGATGAGTCATTTACGGTTAAAAATAGAATTCCTTGCAGCAAGGACACCCATTCCACTTTTGACGCATATGTCGCTTCTGACAGAGTCACAGGGCCAACTATGCCATGTTAATTAAGCAAGTGGAAGTAAAGGCTCTTTCTTCAGTAAATACCAGAGCTGGAACCTGACAACACTGAAAAAAGAAAAGGGAAATCCCATGCATGCGAATGCAGACGCTCTCATGCAGAACAAATTTTTGGCATGGGGTAGGCTGTTAACCTGTGAAATGCTATTTTCTGTTCAGTTGCTGCACGCACATCTAGAATTGTGAACTTAACAGTATCAGTAGTCCTTCAGGAACCATTTATAAACCTGTGCATTGGAAATCCAGGTAGCATTTTTGTGTGAAATGTGTTATATAAGAGCTTATTTATGGTGTTGCTGCATGATAGCACAAGTTCTGTCCACAGTTAAACACCCAAGCACCCTTTCCTACTGCTCAGAACTGCTCGGTTCTCAGTCTCGTGGTTGTTTAGTACCTCAAGTGATAAAATAAATTCTGTATTTATTTAAGGCTCCCACTGATCTGTGTTTTTTTTTTTTTTTTTTTTTTTTTTTTTTTTTAATTACAGGAAAAATATAGTACATGCACAAATGGTTAGCTGTATTCAGGATAACATGAAAGCACCCTGTGTAAACCTAATTGCGAAAAGGGCATAAAATATGTGATTACATTGAAATTTTTTTTAATATTAAAAATACCAACTTGTTGCTCTGTCATCTATCTTACACACTGTAGCACCCATACAGCTTTTATAATCCCATCGCACAAATGACAATATCAAATCCTCAGCTAGAATTTATAGTAATATATTTTAGATTGTATACTAATATGCTTAGATTTTTTTAGACCAATAGGTAGTTCTCTGTCATTGCACAAGGAAAAGCTTTTTTTTTGTGTTTTTCCTACTAAATTCCTTACTTAAAGGACTGTCCGCAGTTTACAGGCTATTTGTAAACATCAAATATATAACAATGTTTTTAATGCTAGTTCATAGTCAAATAATCATATAAAATATTGGTAGAATCAGGATTTTTTTTTTTAATATTTGATTCCATAATCTGTAAATATGTCACCTTTTTATTAAACTGCAGAAAGACAAATATCACTTCTTACAGGTCATCACTGAATATAATATGGGGCACAGACTTGGTGAATATAAACAGTATTGTTTGGAATATGCATGTTTTTCAAACACTGTTGCTAAGTCACAGGATTGTGAACACTGACAGGATATATTTTCCAGGACATAAATGGAAATGAGTCTATATTCCACTTAAACTCCTGAATTCCTTAAGGAGGTGTGGGGGAGCTTGTTTCTGTTTTCTGCCAACCTAGTGTTCTAGACAAAGATGTGTAGGATTATCTAGCTGTGAAACAAAGTTTAAGGGCTTTTTATGCAGTGATGCTATTATTAGGTAGGCTGGATAGCACTGAAAGGGAGCGGTAGAATGCAAAAGGAATACGTGATTCTCAAAATAGTGTAGAGAGCCATTATCAGAAAACTCGTTACAGTTCAATATAGAACTTCAACATTAAAATTGCCTTTTTTTTCTTTTCTTCCAAAAAGTGCAATTTCTCTGTCATACCATCCAGAAACCAAGTGAGATTTGCAAATAAGTCTGTATTTCTGTCTTGCAGTTGCTAGTAATACTGAGGGTTTTACAGCTAATTTTTAAATTAGATTTGGAAAACTTGTACTGCCAGAATACAGGTAAAATCACTAACTTTACTCTCCTGCATATTTGCTCCTGACCTTGCCCATGAAATAAACAACATGGGGAGAGAACATATAGTGGAAGACACAGAGATGGAAAATGTTTTGTCTTTATAGCAGCTTTTCTGTTAGTAGCTTTTGATTATGTTGGTCTGACTTTTTTCTATTTTTTCCTTTTTTTCTTTTCTTTTTTCTTTTCCTTTTTTTCTTTTATTTTTTATCATATTGCAAATGATCTGTTCACAAACCAGATCTGTTTTTCGTTCAGCTCATAAGTGAAGGTAAAGCAGGACTGAATTGAATTTTCTGTTGTTTTGTGTTTCTTTTCAGTTTGAAATGATTCAGAAATTGAGCTTTACCATCTTCTCAATTAAAAAAATTTTTTTTACATTTTTTTTTCTTCTGCTTTATTTATCTTCACCTTTATAGTCCATATCAGTGAGTTTAGTAGTATCTGTGTAAGGGAGGTCAGGACTATATGAATGCAAATTCCCTTCCTACAAGGATCTTTACATCATCTGTTCCAGAGAAAAGAGAGTATAGCAGATTCACTAGCACAAAGGAGAGGAGCAGAACTGGATAAGCATCCTAGGGATTAATGGAATTTTAGAGGAAGCAGGGAATTTAGGAGAAAGTCCATTTAATTCTTCTCCCATACAGGTATGAGTTTGGAGTAACTTTATTGAAGACAAAAGGTTTTATAACGTGCAAATGAAGTAAGTGGAGTGTGAATCTGATTCCAATGGCTGCCCTTTTGAGCGATGTGTATCAGAATGAGAAGTCCCTTCTCTATAAATAAGGCAAATGTGAAAACAAAGACAAAAGCCAGCAGTCCAAAGTAGTAGTAGTAGTACTGTAGACTAAGACGGATGGCTCAAAGGATCCTGCGTCCATACTGCACCCTTCAAAGGGGGGGTTATTTGAGTCAGCTCATGTGCACTTGAAGGCTCCTTAGCATTTGAGAGTGCCCTTCTGGAGCACATCTTCCTGCTGGGTTTTGAAAAATGAATCTACTTTGTGTCCTGGCAGCACTCTGCAATGCAAACTAAATTGAGGAAGAACATGCTCAGGAGATCAACTTTTAAAGCATATATTTGATGCGAAGTGTATATATGCACTCTAAGAGCTTCCACACCCTGCCCATTGAAAGGCTAGCAGAAGCCACTGAGAAAAAGACAAATATTGGCAAGATCTTTTTTTTTTTTTTTTTTTTAAACTTTAAATGTGGTGGAAATAAGGACACTTTGTTACCAATACCATGGCTCCTGCATGTATGTCTATGATACTAAAGTTGACAGCTTTGTTCATCACTGTTGCACTGTATGATATTGATCCTGATCTTCAGAGATGCCAAATATCTGCACCTGGCTTTATTTTTCAATTTATGGACAGGTTGGCAGGATTTTGATGATACATATTCTTCAGATTGCAACTGGGAGGTAGAGCAAACATTAACATTAGGTTAGGACACCTAATCTGTTAATAATAGTTGATAAGATCTAAACTGTTTAGATATTTAAACTTTGTGTCTTGGTCTTGATGTGGGATCTCAGAGCCGAAAAAGTCCTAATTTCTCTATGTTGGTTTCTGTAATGTAGTGTAAGCTATACTCAAAATGGCAGCTTTAAGGGCAAGCAAAGAATCATTGAGGTTAGACTGGGCTCAAGATCATCAGGTCCAACACCTGCTCAGGCAGAGGCAGCTAGAGCAGGTGGCCCTGGGTGGTGCAGAGCCCGGTTCTAATTACCAACGAGGATGGCGAATCCACAAATTCTTGGTCAAATGGCTCCAGTGTTCAACCAGGCTCACAGTAAAAACATTTTTTGATATTTGGACAGAACTATCCGTACTTCAAGTTGTATCTGTTTCTTCTTGTCCTATCACTGGGAACCACTGAGAAGAGTCTGGACCTGTCTTCTTTATTCCCTTCGAACAAGTATTTATCAGATCCCCCCGAGCCTGCCCTTCCTCAGGCTGAACAGCCCCAGCTCTCTCAGCCTCTCCTCATATGAGAGGTGCTCCAGTCCCCTATCGTCATGGTGGCCCTTAGCTGGACTTGGCCCTGTAGCTCCTGGTCTCTCCTGTGCCAGGGAGCCCAGAAGTGACACAGCCCTCCTCATCTGGAGTCACCAGTGCTCACTAGGAGCGGTTCCTCTCGTTGGATGGTTTTTTTTTAGTGAAAACACAGATAAAAGAGGTATACTGCAATTAGGAAAGTGTAACTAGGTAATACTGATATAGATGCAACAATATTTGCAGTTTGGAATATAACATACAAAATAGAGAGGAGAAGGAAATCCAAGTAAGCACTTTTTTTTTTTTTTTTCTTTGACCTGGCATGTTTAATGCCAGTGAGTCAGTGAGACCAAAGTTCCCTTTGCTTACTCAAAGACTAAAAATGTTGGGACTTCCCAAAGAGCAGAAGGGAACGTAGTGCAAACTCCCCATCCTGACTCAGTGCATAGACCCAGGCTCACTTCCTTTCATTCTTTTTTTTTTTTTTTTTTTTTTTTTAAACTAGTATGGAACTTTCTTGATTTCAGTCTCAAAGACAATTAATACAAATATTTGAGATTAAAATATTACAGCAAACCTTTTCCTATAAAGAGCAACAGGGTTAAAATTTCCAGGGTCCAGCTATGTCTGGCATATGTTACCTATTGCAAAATTAATCAATTTTATTAAGTGAACCACAGCAGATTGATTGTACAGTATAATTTATATGAATGAGGTACATAGCAGAATAGATATGTTTCTGATGAGATATTATCTTACTCTGTCCCAAACATATCTGTCATTTACATGTTTACCTATAGCTTTCACATCTTATTTACAGACATTTGTAATATCAATAGCAACAGCGAACAGACAGCTGGCAAATGCTCATGGCATAATCTGCAAGTTTTTCAGTGAAAACATGATAATGAAATGTTTGCAACAGTTATCTCAGACATCTTACACAGATGACAATTCGTTATTTGAAATTAAGAAATTAATCACATCTGCTAGAATGACTTAAGGGAATCTTAACGACACTCAATTTTTCATGGCTGATCTTGCAGAGATATGAAACTGCCTTTTTCTGGTTTCAACCTTAGAAGACCTATTCATGCCTTAATAACTAGCACATAAACCATGTGCTATCTTTAATATGGTTCTATTATGCTTAAAAAAAAAAATCATGCGGCATGCCTTGTCAGATTTTTACTGAATATTTTTCCCCTATGTACTTAAGTCTGTAAGTCTAGTGTGCAATATCCCCCTCTGTACAGATGTTGTATTGCTCAGATTGCGAAGAATAGGAAAATGTAACAAATTTTTAACATTTAGTTAAGACTAAAGTTAAGACAAAGTGTTCATGATCCCTGAATCAGCTGTGAGCTGATACACATAAAATTGTTCAAATGCTTAAAAACAGTTTTGTTTGATTCACTCTTTCCATCCTTCTGACGCTAGATGCAGAGTTATAGCTCCTCAAGAGAGGCCACAGCAGCTTGGATTCACCCCAAAGATGGGACAGATGGGACACATCTAGGTTGTGGCCCCAATGGCAGAGACCCTCCTTGGCCCTGTCTGAGCGAGTGGCCACACCAGCTCCTCGCAGCCTTGACCAGCCCCAGCCCTGCTGCACTTCTGCTGGGTCTGACAGCTGGGTCCAGATGTGCTGCCACATCATTGCCCTTTGCCTGACCTGTGTGTGTGTATCAAAAGCCAGCTGCGTTGTGCTTCATTGCGTCAAAACCGCATTCATCTTCGCAGGTCTTTGAGATCTGCTGTGGGGTAGAATCAGGTAAATTCTTCTCGATAACATGAAAAATATTTCATTTTCCGCTTTATTAAAGGTCTACTTTTAGTTGCCAGGTAATACTGAATTTTCAAGTAGTAGTAGTGAAAAGGGTAGAAGTCTCCTTTTAATGGCCTAAAATGAGCTCTGAGTGGGTGTTAGCGTGACTTAGGATGCACCATAAGGCACCCTGTGGCCAAAGGGCCGTTCCCCCCTGGACCCAAGTCCAGTTTGGGCAACAGGTCCAGGGTAGGTGTTGCTGATGCCAGCAGCATGTAGCCGCTCTGGATTGGTGTTGTATTAGAACAAAGCAAAACAAAGGTTTTAAAATGTATATTTTATATATGGAAGTCAGAAATCTCATAGCAATTTAATTTCTTTTGTTGGCTTTGTGTCTTTTGGACTTTTTATTTATTTATTTTGTATAGAAACTGTTGTTTGTACCCTGGCAAAGTGACCCTTGGTAATACTAACATTGAGCTAAGTAATCAGTGGCGAAATTTATGATCACATCAAAACTGGTGTTTGTGGTGGAGTTGAATTATCATTGGATTATTTGTTGAAACTTATGCAATATAACTTAAAATCCTTAAGTGATGTCACTTGAATTATTTTTCTTATAAGTTTATAGAGCCAACAACTTTTAAAATGGAGTTTCTTCTCTTGTCATTGGATTGGGTCACAGTTGCCTATGCCAAAGAGGAAAGAAGATGCCATTTAATAAAGGCTTCCTGGGATATTTGATAAACTGGTTAGGCCAACTCAGAGCACTTTAGTGGGTCCCAGAAGTGTAGCACTCATTTAACTCAACAGCGTTTAGCTAGATCTTTTTTGCATGAAAAAATTTCCCCCTCAATTTAATTCTAAACTGTAGCAAACTAGCACTACATACACCAAAATATTTTGATGTTATCTGAGCTCAGAGGTTGCTCCATTTCTTTCTGTGGCACAGTTTATATAATCAGAATTGCCCTATGCTAAACTATGCGACAAATTATGTATTTAATTAAAAAAAGACAAAGAACGCTCAGGGTTGTTGTCCGATTTCTTTATCGGACATCACTCTAGGCCTACTTCATGAAGGACCCATGGCAGGTACAATTTCTTCTTATGCCAAAAAATATTTTGCTGCTGCATTTACTTGCTCATAGGTAAACATTCATAGCCCTCATAACTGTAATTTTTCAAAAGTTAGATAAATTGTCACATCTTGATACAATTTTAGGGCAAGATTTCAAGGGATTTACTGAGTTTATTGGTAGGCTTATTGCTGGGAGAACTTTATTGTTGATGAAATCCTATACGGAAGGTATAGGTTCATTTTTTTTGGAAGTGGAGAGGGAGGAGGGCTACAGATACTGGCTGCAGATGAACTTAATCAACTAAAGACAATGAAAACGAACAGAGTGAGGGATGGCAAGACAAGGAGTGATCCTTCTCATTAGATACTATTCATGTTTGATATCTGGGTGTATTTCTGTATGAACTTCCTCCCCTTTTGGCAAGGGAAAAAAATTATGTTGCCAAGTCTAAAATGCCTGATGAAATTTTGGCGCTCGCAGATGATTCTGTGGCACAAATCCTTTTTGGAATGCTGAAGATGGAAGGAAGAGCAGTAGTTGTAAAGCTGTGGGGTAGAAATAAAGCTGTGGGGTGTCCGTGCTTTACTGGGCTGTGGTTTAGCTACTTGATAGTGTTTGTTAGGTTAAAGTGATAGCAAGTCTGATAGTGTCTTATAAACTCTATTGTTTTATAGATGTAGTTTTTTTGAGCGTATTATCTCAGTGGTGAATTTGCTTCTGTCCCATTAGTAGTAAGAGCTTGTGCCTATAGTGAAGAGACTAATTAGGCCTGAAGGACACGGAGGAGTAATAAATTGGAGCTAGCAGTGAGACAGAATAGAAACCGGACTGGAGGCCTAGTCTTCCTCTATTTCTCCAATATGGTTCCTTGATCAGATATTGGCAGCCGAAGTACCTAGTGTCAGTATTATGCAGGCCAAAATTTTTAAAGGATTATATAGATTTATTTCTATTACATAGGATTATTTAAACTATATAGACTCTCACTGGAAAGATAACATCAGCATTGTTCATTGTCAAGACACTCATTGGTATTATAGGAAAAAAATGTGGGTTTCGTTTGCTTAATCATGAGTATGTGCTCATATATAAGATATAAAACTTACATGTCAGATAAAAGCTACTACTTGAAGCTCTGCAAATTTTGGAAGTTAGGTGTTAGGATCAGATGCCTACTGTCAATTTTCCTTCTCTAAATTTTCTGGACTCTGGAGGACTGTATCCCATGTGCTGCTTTTTGTTTTTTAAATTGCAGTTTGATTCTTGACTTGAATTTACAGTGCACTGACAGTTATACAAGGTTTCTGCTTCTAAGATAACTTTGGACTGTTTAGAACATAATCTCATATTTCATACATCAAATGCCTGCACGATGCATCTGATTTTTCAGGTTCTTGCTCTTATTCTGACTGGCTCTTTGGACAATGTAGTGTTAGTTTTTCCCACTTTCTGACTGAAATGAGGGTGCCCACTCTGAGGCTAATCTTTCTAGATGACCCTCTCTTTAAAAATACATCAATTAAAATATTACTTTCTGCAATAAAAACTTTTTTTTTTTTTTTTTTTTTTTACTGTAATGGAATATTTGTGTAAGATGAATGACCCCCAGTGGTCATGTTGTGGATTGCCTCCTGGCAGTTAACACTTTTCTTCCAAAATACTTCAATTTCTACCACTTTAATTAAGGAGCATCCTTTGTAAATTATTTTAATAAAAAACTGCTTTCACTGTGAAATTGCAATAGGTCTATCCTCAGATACGTATTAGTTAAGAACTAGATATGTAATAGTTCAGGAAACTAATGAATATGGAAGAGAGAAGAGAGAACTTGTTCATGTATGATTCATGTATACAAGACAAAAAGCTGCATTCAAGTTTGTTCGGGTGTTTCATAGTTATACATTTTCCTTCATGTTGAAAGACAGGTTGACTAAAGCTGCTTTTAAAGCCAAATTAAATGACACTAGTAATAGGGAAGTGATTTTGATATCTCATAATTATAATGTCTTGTTAACATTTAATATTATAAAATATTACTCCATTAATTAGCTATCGAGTTTAATTCACAGACAAACCACTAAGAAATCTGTTAGGAAGCATTCTCTGAAATGACAGAAAAGGAACATTTTATGGTTCTGATTTTATTCAAATCAATAGGAATTATTTTGGAGGACCTTGAAGGATCACATGGTATATACTGATAGACAAAGTTTTTCTTCCCCTAGAGAAGATTTGTTTAATAGGGTTTTAATATCATCATATACATTATGCTGACTGAAATATCAATGACTAAAATGCAGAATATATCTTAACGTTCCTATTATTTTTCCATAAAGGATAGCCATTAAAGTAAGCTTTTCAGTTTATAGTAGGGATGTGTTCTCATATTTTTCCTTTCTCCAGATGTGTGCGTATGAGTTCTCATGAGTTCTGTAGATAACCACTGAATACAAACTAAAGACGGTTCACAGCCATTCTCAGGTCTAAACCAGAATCAGTAAAGCTGAGGGGGGAGCAGTTAGGTATCCAACTCTTACTGGCTTACAAATGAGTTTAACTGCACCTGCTTGTTGTTATGTGGATAAATACACATGCATGAAAGTGTCAAAGGATATTCCTCTTGCTTATGTTCATTTAGAAATTTTAGTCTTAATCTTTAGAAATAAAAGATGTTCACTCAAGGTAGGCCTAAATCAAAGAGGGAAGGAAGAAATAAATTTTTCAGAGTGATACCTTGGCCTCCTTTTTCAGGTATTAATGAGCTATCTGCACTGAATTTCAATTCACTTCGATGCTGGATGTAGCAATAAGGAAGATATGCAGGTTAGAAGTATAATTTTAAGCAACAGAAGATAAGAGTCTGTAGCAAACCCAGGCTGTTTTTGATAAAAATGGAAGTGTCATTCATTGCTGCATTTTGCACGCTGTCCTTAGGCTGCTTACTCCCACTCACGCCAGCTGCCAGATCTTTTCCAGCCCCCACAAAGGGTCTGCTTGTAGGTTTGCACATCAAATCCTGGTAGAATAGAGTACATTTAATCTGGGCATTTATCTGATTCAGGAGAGTGACACCTGGCAATGCACGGGGGGACCACCTGAACTGGTGGAGTCTGAAATAGATCCCGGCAGACAGGAGGAGGGAATCAGGCCGTGACTGTGATGTGATGGACGAGGAATTTTCTAACGCAGATTCAAAGCTGGTTCAAAGGCTGGTTTCTAATGTGTAGAAACACATTACAGACAGAAATAAATTCTTTAAATCCCTGGCGGCTGGGCTAGCAGAGATTGTATAGTAGATGCAACAGAAGATAAGCCCAGATACATTTTTCTAAGAGACATACAAAGCTATCACAAGCCAGCAGAAACAGAGGAAATAGAGAAATCCAGGTCACTGTAGTCAGGCAAATCCATAGGTCACAGTCTAACTGGGAAATCAGAAAAGCAAAGATGTTTCAAAAGGAAACATGTATCTTTATATAAAATTATAAAGCCCTCTTTATAAGGGGGAGATTTAAGAAGAGTAAATGGTGATCGGATGCTGATTTTGTACTGCCTGTTCATTAATGTGTTGCCACTAGTGTGAGGATCCTTTTATCCCTTTACACCCACATAAGAAATGACTGTTTCCCCACCAGAAACTTGCAGTGTCTCCACTGTGTATCTGATTTACCTATAAACAAGGTGGGCAACCTCAAACTTATTATAAGTGAAGAGGAAATGGGTGCTATTTGGCGCGTTAATATATAAAGTGAATTCACCAGATACATTTGTGCATGCTTTCTCCCGATGAAGAGTATTTGCACAAGCTTTTTTGGGATCTCCCTGAGACAGCCGTAGTGTTTGTAACCGTTACGGCAGCACTCCAGAGAGTCCCTTAACTCCAGGTCTCGTATATGCGGGTGAGGTTACAGTTCTGCAGTGCCTGTTCTGTGCATTAAAGCACTGGAGAACCCAGCTCCATGTGTCCATCAAGCATTGGCTTAAACTCTCAGAAAAGAAAACAGTGAAAGCAAAGCAAAGGTAACTCAGTGCTGGCGTTCCAAGGAGTTATAGCAACTGCTTTACCTCAGTAGAATTTTGGGGGGTACCTCCCTATTTAAAGAATATTCTTAAAGTGATGGTGAATAAGGATATAAAGCAGCATTTTCAGCTCTTTTGTAGTCATTTCTCCTCTGTATAGTAAACTTCCATTCCATTTTTTTTCTAATACAAATGAATTAAAGCTAAAATAATCATATTTCTTCATACATGATTATTTTTTTTCTGTCACCGTCATCTTTATTGCATTTACAGCACAGCTAAACCACATGTTATTCTACTATGTTAGTAATAACATCAGAAGACAAAAAAAAAAAAAAAAAAAGTCTAGCCAGCCCACAGCGTTTAGGTAAGCTTTGATAAGCGAGCTATGGGAGTTCCCTTTCACTGCACAGAATTCTTACCACGTCCCTGGGGGCTAATTTGTGCTCCACATTCTGCTGCTGTGACAGAAATGCTAAATACATATTTATAAAGGGGTGGAATCATGCTGCATTTGTATTTTTTTCCTAGATCCTAATCCATGCTGTTGATGGATTTGGAGAATCCAGGTCCAGAATACTGATTAGGCGGCTCCTCATCAGCTGTTGGAGTGTTCCAGCCAAGCTGATGGAGCCTGACATCAGAGAGGCAACCCAAAGGAAAGAGGTTGTGCTGTGAAAGCACCAAAAGGGGGCAAAAATGTCTGATATACAGAGGAGTTTTTCAGAATGTTTTTGTCTGTGTTTTGTTTTGAGGAGGGAAGGGGGAAAAGGTGATGATTCAAAACATCCCAAAATGTAGAGATGTAGAGATTTTCCTCCTTACTGAGGAATTTAAATTAGCAGAATTAAACAGAAGCAGGTAAGCAGGATATGGACTGCACTGTCTGAATCTGGTTGTTTTAAGCTGTTTTGCTAAATGTTTTAATTGATTCCCTTGGGGTTTTAATATTTTTACATAGAAACTGTAGAACCGTTGTCTTAAAGTTGTTGACTGATGTTGATAATCTGCATAATTTGTGAGGTTAGACTTTTTTAAAATACCATGTGGAAATTGAATTTGCTGATGGCTTATGAAGAGAAGTTATTAAAGCTTCCTGTGGTCTAGTCTTACATGAGGGTCATGATGCTTAACCTTCAATCATTTTTTTTCTGAGGCCGTTTCATTTTGAGGTCATTGATGATAATTTGCAGATTTTTCACTTCAATTTATTAAGTTGTGTTTGTACTGTAACAAGACAGTTGGGAGTTAAATCTGCTATACTCGAGTTCTTTTTACAGAAAGTTTTATAGTAACTAAGGGACTAAAACATAGAGCATGGGGAATTTTAAAGTGTCTCTTTTTTGTAATGGACAGATTCATAGGGAGAACTTAGTACTGCAGATCTGTTTGCTGGATAAAGCAATTATGCAAATTATTTATTTTGTATTCTTTCTAAAGGCTCTGTAATTTCAAGTATTGTTTTACTCGCAATGCCTCTTTCTTGTTCTTTCTGAAAGGGTAACTAGCAATGACTCTCATCTAAACGTCTGCTTTTTCAAAATTGTTTCAATGTCCCTAACTTTAGGGATATGTAAAATAATTTACATTCAAAACTAACTCTCATTCTTATAGTGCTCTCACTGACATACATTAAATATATTTCTATTTTGAAATATATTTCTATTTTCTATTTTCTATCTGAAATATATTTCAGATTTTGATATTTGGTGATGAAATGTATCTAGTGGATATCACATAGGTGCTTTCTGTTTTACACACTATTTGATGCCTTGTAGAAATACCACTCATCCACCTTGTAATTTTGCTGTTCCTGAACATGCTGTGCAGGTATGGCATTGCCCTTTTGTCCCTTTGAAAAAAAAAGTATCTTTCTAAGATGCAAAGGCAGTTCTCTACTTGGAGGCTGACTTGAGTTCTAAGATTTAAGCTGCCTATTTCTTTTTCATCTATTTTTTTTTGTGATATCCTTCAATTAAACAGTAATTGCAGAATTAGCATAAACTGGGCTGCAGTTTCTACAGATGAGTTGCATATGCTACGCCTTGTAAGTGAAGTTGTAAGTACCGTAACTCTTCTTATGTAGGTGATCAGAAGCAACAGTATTTTGATTATAATATAGCCGCTACACAAGGATCTTCGAATGGGATTTTTGATTGCTTCTTATTTCCGATGTTCTTCATTATTTACATATTAACGTTTTCACCTAAACCATTACTATTGTGGCTTTTGTTTTGGAAAGCGACAACATTAGGAAGATTGAGTGGCACAGTACTGACTTCAGTGCCTGTTCATTCCACAGGAAAGTTGAAGGATGTTCTCCTTGAATGCTGCGGTTTTTATTTAATATTACTTTGAAGTATAAAAGGCAATACCTTATTTTGTTATGAATCAAAGAGTCTTGGATTGTCTAAACATGTACTCTACGTTTATACAAATAAGCCCTTCTTGTCAAGAATTCATTGTGATGAACGTCTGAAGCACCTTTTCCATGAAAGCAGATGAAAACAGAATAGCGCCGTGTTAATTCACGCTTCATTCTTTCCCTTAATTATGCAAGTAAACTTAGCATTAGAAAAATAAAATCTAATAGTAGGACCTTGATAACATCCCAAAATAAAAAGTTAGAAAGTTGGGTTGGGGGGAGGGGGCCTGTTTGTTTTACAGTCTGAAACTTTATTTTTTCGGTGTTGTATACAGGTTTATATATGTATTTGACTTAGTTAAGTTAGGAAGTTGAAATAATGCAGGGACTGTGGTGTTCCTTTAACTTCATTTAGAAAGGCGCACCAAGGAATTTTGCTTCTATCTTTCTGTAGATGTTCATGCTACATCTCTTCTAAAAAGCAAACAAGTATCTTCTAGTATTTTGATGCTAATGCTAGTCCAGATTTTGTCAACCAACCTAAGGCAAAATAGTGTGGTGTGTTTTTGTTTTTTCACCAAATTGCAATTTTATTTAATCTTGGAAAGAGAGTATATTATGCCTGGGTATGATCTAGGCTACTGTCATATAAGAACTCTAGTCATTAGAGCTACTTGTGTGTCTGCCACTTTTGCAAGTGCCAGAATGAGTATTACTGAAGTTCATCATGAATTACAGAGATTATTGACAGGTCTGCCAGTTTATATTCTTTGCTTAACGGACTCTCACTAGTGCAAGGTAAATTCGTCCATTAAATGAAGAAGCTTAGTCAGTTATTGATTTTATTGATGAGGCTGCCAAAAGGACAGTTGAAATTGCTGGTTCTATTTCCCTCAGTAACACTGAGATTTCTTGCTTAACTTCAAAAAAATCTCCCAGTGACTTTCAAATTTGGCTATTTGCTGATCTGCTATATGCTCAGACAAGCGCTTGTTCTTTCCTTATTTTTTACCCACAGTTACTCTCCATATCTGTATTATGATTTTTTTTTTCTTTTTTCCATGATGCTGTACTTCTTTAGGCAATAATCCCATGTGTTTTATGCCTTGAAACACCTTACTGGTTAATGGAACTGTAGTGTTTTACAATCTGGCCTATCATAGAATGCTTAAGGTTGGAAGGGACCTCTAGAGATCATCTAGTCCAACCCCCCTGCACACGCAGGGTCACCTA
>JASSRY010000061.1:1237050-1328618 GCA_032466555.1 Tinamus major
GGCCTGTAGTTGCCTGGGTCCTCCTTCTTGCCTTTTTTGAAGACTGGCGTGACATTGGCCTTCTTCCAGTCCTCCGGTACCTCCCCTGTTCTCCAGGATCTATCTCCAAAAATTTGTATTTTCTTAGTGGATTTTTGTCTTTTTCCACTGCATTAAGCAATGCTGGTGGAAACATGAATCCCTTAAGCTGTACGTTAGTACCAATGAATCATGGCTTAACCTAACAATCATTTCTGCAGGTCCTCTGAGCAAGTGCAATCCCTTTATTTCTATGTAAAACATCAACATTTAAAAATTTTTAAATAGTTCACAATGATAATCAATCAGCCACGTCAAGGCTGAGTTCCTTTAGTTGTATCCGTAAGTAGCATGTAAGTCATGCCAAAGGGTTTTGTTTAGATTTTTAGGGCATTTTGTGTGTGCATTTTTGTTGTTGTGTTGGTCCTTTCTCTCCCCTTAACTGGAAGACAGAATCATGCCTTACTTGGAGAACCATGCATAATTCTGGTCCACTGGAACTGGCTTCTTGTTATACAAATAGAAGAATTTTCACAAAGAACAGGTACCCTCTGAATGTCTGTCGGAGATGATCAAATTAAAAGTGACCTGGATACAAATGGCCAGATAGGTTTATGTATTCAGATGGATGTTGGTGAAGGCCTCTGGTAATTTTTGAGTGGGTTGTGGCTTCAGCCTCCTGATGCAAGTGTCTCAGATGATGTTCACTTTTACTCATCACTTGTGGAATACAGTATGTGCAAATTTAGTCCTATGTGTAATCACAAATTTGGGTAGTTGATTGGAAGTTATTTGTTACAGCCATTAGATGGAGATTAGATAACATACTCATTTAAATGAAACAGAAATACTATTCCTTTGATTGAGATGTAGGGCACACAGATGTTTCTAATTTGCACATTCCACTGGGTCCTGAAGCTTAAAGAATGTGGCCTGGAAATCATGCTGGAACGTTTTCTGATGTGTATTAAAGTGCTATAGTGTAGGACACGGTGGATTTCACATTACTTTGAGTTTTGATTTAGCATTGACACTAATGTTGGACCACCAAAGAGTTTAACCAAGAATACGAGAGGTTGCCATTTTCGATTGCCATTAAGTAGAAAGGAAGGAACTGTCAATGGAAGTTCCGTTAAAGTGATTCAGCTGTTCCATTTGAGTGAATACTGCAGTGAACTTTGAAAAGCACTAGTGCACGCTCGGCGGCAGAGTGGTTGTAAGGGACCTGCCTGCATAACTTAGGTGCTGTCTCTTCGGAGGGAGCTCTGTCGTGTAGCACACGCGTTGGCTCCTCCTGACACATCACACATGATGACATCTGTTGACACTTAAAGTATCGTTAACAGCAGAGATCAGAAAGACATGGCATGTGAAGGCAGTTGTGGCTGCCAGCCTCTCAGAATGGATTACATGGTAAGCTTGGAAATCTTTATTAGCCCGTGTAGGGTGTCAAAATTCAGGCTGACTGAGGAGTTTGTGGGTAGAGAGCTTAAGGATTTTTCACTGTGCAAACTTCAGAGCAATGGAGTTGGGAGCAAAATCTGCTCCCTGCAATGATGCGTGCTGTCTTTCTCAGGGGACCTTCCGTGTCTCCATGAGCCTTCTGGCTATCATGAAAAAGATATTACCAGGAGAATTGAGTTCTTCAGAACTTCTGGAAAGCAGGAAAGTGTCAGGCAAAGGTCAACATGTTGACAATAAAAGAAGAGGAAAGATGTCCCAACACTTGGCTAGTCTCAGTGTGAATGATTTCACTGAAAGCATGTTGATAATGATGTGTTGGACCCCGCAAGTAGCTACTAATAAACTGCTGGTTAAAAGGTCAAACTGCCTGGAGGGTTGAAAACTTAAACTGCTTCAGGAAATAGGCACTGTGCAGTTGGCTTTTACAGGTGTCATTTCAATGCCTGCCATTTAGCAGTTAAATGTACATATGATTCCATCAGTGTTCACAAACTAAGACGTTTAATAAGGTAAACAAATCCTTATTACTTCCCGAAAAATGCCTACCAAGGTTTGCAGCCTGCATCTTTTAACCTCCTGGAGTTTTTATTTTCTGAAAAGTTTAACTTTCTCATTTAAATAGAGAAAAGTAGAGAAAATGTTGCTGCAAAGTAGCAGTTTATTTCTTCATAACAGGCATCTGAGCTGTGATCTTTGTCCGTGTTTTCTCAGGAAGACAAAAGCCTGTTAGTAATCCCAGGCTTTACCTAAACAGAATTCAGAAAATTTTATTCCTACTTGTATTCATGTTAGTTTTCCTTATCATCAAGGCATCATTCAATACTTTATCTTGGCTTTCCTTTCTTCATATTATTATTGTATTTAAATACTACAGTAACTTTTGCTAACACCTGTATAAATACTCTTTGCAAAATTCCATTCCTATCTAAACCACAGACATATTCCATTGCTTAGCTAGTGGACTTCTTCCCAAACAGAACAGTGTGACTTTATATTAGCAAATAATATGAACTGTTTTCTCATTTTTTGTTTTATGTGCTATGGAACTGCAGCTTTGCATCTGCCGGTGCCTCCAGAACGCATAGGCGATTTATAACATGGGCCTGGCATTTTCTTAATGATACAAATTTCAGTAATTATTATTTTTTCTTTAATGGAAATAAAACCTAGGTAGTAATTACAAAATAAAATAAGTGCAGATAATTGCTTGTTTTGGGTTAGTTCCAGCTTATTTATGCCATTAGCATAACAGCCATAAGACTGTATTCATGTTATCCTTCTCTCCCTGCTTAAAATCTCTCAAATTAATTTTTAGTGTGGAAGTCAATTTTGACAGCCCTTCCTGAGGAAAACAGATTAGGAAAGCAATCTCGCCAGAACACTTCACAGCTTGGACTTAGACATAAAAGCAGCAATTTATATTCCAGCAGCTCTTAGCCAAGCTCCCACACCTGGGTCAGTGTTTCCAGCAAGAAATTTCCCCTGCCTTTTGTCCACTAAAGTTTCTCCGGGTTCCCCGCGCGGTGCCAGGCTGCGGCTGCGACGATCCCTGCCCACCCGCCCTCGGGGCTGGCCGCCTCTGACCACCTCAGACCGGTCCGGACCGGCCTCACTCGGGGGGCGGGGCCACCCCCTCCCAGCCGGCCTGGCTGCCGCCATGTTGCTCCCTGTTTACCCTCGCCCGGTGGTGAGGGGGGAGGGTGGAAGCCATGTCCAGCAGTGCCCTGACGGGGAGGCACCGTCCCTGGAGTGGAGCAGCCGCCTGTGCTGATCTGTGGCTCTGTCCCCAGTAGGGCTGGCCAGGCCTGGAGGCAGCTCGGCTCCCTGACATGGCCGCAGTCGGCACGCTAACATGGCTGCAGTTGGCGCCCTGACATGGCTGCATTCGGTGCCCGGGCAAGCCTTGGCCCCTCCATGCGGCAGCAGCACATGTTCAGGCACTGCTGATTTTGAATATACACCTGGAATAAAATTCCCATCTGATCCCAGGAAATAACTAGACTGAGAAAAGCTGCCAGCATTCCCAAGCACCTTAGCAGTGACAAAAATTCCCGTTCTTTTTTAAAATCTGGCCATAAGTGTAACCATAATGATGTGAAGAAGCACCAGAGCACTCTGCCTGAAACTTGTGGGAGAGGTGGCGGAGCCTGTGCTGCTGAAAGCCTGCAAAAATCAACTTTGGGAGTATTCTCAAGTTAGAAGGATGTTTAAAATAATTAGCTGCTACCCTTGAAATACATAGTGTAAGCATTATATGAAGTTTTACAGTCTCTCTTCTTTTTTAACTTGCCCTCCTAGCTCTCCTTTAAAACAAGTATAAGCTGTAGACAAAATGTATAATTTCTGGACAGTGACTTTATAATAGCTACCAACCAGACACAGAACATTATTGTTTTTATCCACACAAATCTCTCTAGCGATTTTTACCATATTATGTGTGCTAACTATACCAGTTCCATAATAATATGATTTCACGCAGTTAGTATAGTTTATAATATATAATAATTCAGACTGTTCACCAGAGTGCAATGCGATTACATTAATTACCCAAATAAACTCTAATCAGCCAAAAATAACTGTAGCACCAAGACTGTGCTTGCATTATAAAAGCTGAGATTGTGAACGCAGAAAATTGCAGACTTGTGCATAATGGGGTTTTCATACTGTTATCCCAAAGTTTTTTAGGGACACCAGGGAGAAGATTGATTTAAAAAAAAAAAAAAAAAAAAGAAAAAAGTGTTTCTGCTCTTCTCTCTTTTTATTACTGTGGGACTTGAAGTCTTCCAAAAAATCAGAGTTGTGTTTAGTTGTCCTCGGACAAATATAAGGTAAAATAGAGAGTATGGTATGAGCGTGAGATGAGTAACATTGGGAAGAAACAAAATTACAAACCCTGTTTTATGCTGGAGAGGAGAGGAGTAGGCAGGATGATATGAGGAGACTCAAACACTTTCTGATTTTCAGTCTATTGCCTTACTGTAGAATCATTATTCCTTTTTAAGGTTTCAGTATTCTTCTCAGTTAGTATTAGGTAAATTTGGGTGTGTTATCCCTGATTGATTAACCTGTCCCACAGAAACACTAAAACTTGTTTATTGTAATAGCTCGGATAAATCTTTGTGGTTTGGATTTTGAGTACTGGTGGGAAATAGGTCTGTGTGCAAGAAAGGTTTTTTGAATGACAGACCTAAGATATTTAATCTTTTGTGAGATGATACAGTACAGCAGCATCACTGTATTTTCTTCTTAGTTGTACCTGGTGAAAAATCGCCTGGTACAAAAGAGAGTCGATTTTCGTATCCGTGCTTGTCCGTGTGGCGTGTTGGTCATTGCAGAAGCACTGAGCTGTGATTAGAGGAAGCCTGCCTCTTCACTGCTTTCTCTAAATGGTATGAACATTTATTCCCCTGCAAAATGCATTGAGATCACCAAGTGTGTACTTTTACCGCATCTTCTTTTTAGATCTAGAGCTCTGGCTTAACGTATAATTATTATTGTCTTACTTGCTGGCTCTCTCAAATATTTGGGACTCCCACGATTTGCTGTCACTTCTCAGCTGTTCCTAATCTCTTGAACAGCTGCTGTTAGCTCAGAAATTCTTGGCTGATTTTCTTGTGAGGTTGCAGTTGCAGCTCCAGCTGGTAACTGTGGGATGCAGGTCTCACCTGCCACTGCCAGAAGCTCCTGGTCTCGGACTACATATTTCCTGGTAGCAACTCAATCAGATTCATTCCTTTCTGTGCAGAAGGGAAAAACAATTTGAAATTGGCCAAGAGAACCCCAGTTAGAGATGTCCTCAGTAAAGGTGGACAGTCTGAGCGACCATCCACCACTGGAGCATTATTATTAGTCATCTCCCCCCTACACTGAACTGGTACTCGCTAGTGGACACAGTTTCTTTCTGCTCGCTGCCCTTTTCACCTGTTTCTGTCAGTTGTGTAATTGGGAAGGACAGGTGAACAGGGTAGAAGAAGACAACATGCATAACTTGCAGTGACAATGATGTGGGTGTTGATTTTTAAAACGAATTTAGGAAGGTTACTCTTTGGAGTAATGGGAGCTATTATCACATACCCGAAGAGAAAGGATATGGTGTCTGCTAGCTTGGTGTGAAGTTCCGACTAGATGGTTATTGCTAAAAACATCCTAGCTTGCCCTGTGACTATTGTGGAGCCAGAGGTGTGAAAAGAAGCTTGCTTAGACTATAAAAATATTGGTTATACTCTTTACAGTGAAGGTCCAAGTAAGGTATTCTGGTCACACAGAGCATTGGATGCTCTCCTGTCACACCTCCAAGTTTACATAGCTGAGTTTCAAAAGAACTTTACAGGAATCAGTAGCTTTACATTTCTGTGAAGTGAGAGCGTGGCAGCTAGACTGAAAATCACAAGGGTGTTTCAAGGGTGTTTTTTCTTGGTCTTCAAAAATTTTCTCAGAAACAGTGGGGAAGGTTAACAAATGAATTATTAAAACGATTATCTTTCTCCTTTGAGACTTTATGTATTTCAGGGACTGTTACTCTTCATTAATACGTAGCAGATGTGCGGTAATACTTCTTAATGCTGTTCCCAAGTGTTTCTGCATATATCTTGTTCAGGAGAAGGCCCTTTAGGGCCTTATCCTTCACCATTTTGCTAATTGCTTCAATGGGAGTGGAGTCAAGCTTTGCAGGGTGGGTATCTTCTGTTGTTACAGAAGTCGGGAAGAACTTCCTTTTAAAGATTTGAAACTTGATAGGAGACCAGTTATGTTTAGCCTTCTAAATATTGTTTTTCTGCAATAGTTGTTGAAAAATCAGAAAATTCCCAATGATCAAATCCTGTTGCAGTGGTGAAGAATTAATTTGTCTCACTGATGGTCTCTGGTGATGGGGACGACTGTATTAAAAGAACTGGTGAGCTGGTGGTTCTTACTGGTTGATACTAGAAGCCATTATGAATGCAACTTGAAAGCAAGACGAATTTTTGCACTGTAGGGAAAGCCTGTACTTATCAACCAAGCAGTCTGTCAGCGTTTGTGTGGAAAACACAAGTTGTTGGAAGAGTGCGATGCCATCCAGTGGCACAGGAAGGAACGGTGCAGTGGCAGCTTTCTGGAACAAGGTGCTTTTGCACCACAAATCAGTAGTGACTGATACGGGAGACTTGTCTTTGTACCCTAGAAAGATGTTTTCCATCTCAGGTTACTACACAGATGAAATTCAGTGTGACAGAGAAGTGCAGCTTTTGCATGGAAGTAACAGTGAAAAGTAAATCAATGTTAGTTTACATTGATTAGGAGTGTCACTAACAGTTTGGTCAGGTTTGCAGCTTGTGTAGAGTGATCAATGGAATAGCCTCTCAGGCAGGAGATAAATTCAAATAAATGACCGGCCTGCATGAGAACAAACTCTGTTGAGACCAGTCTAGTATTGTAAAGTGCTTCACTCAAAGGTTAGTACCAGGTCAAAGTTTGGAACTTTCCTCTTTTCTGTATGCTGGTGGGGAGAGGAAAAAAAATCTCCTGAACAAAGAGAGACCAGGAAAAAGACAATGAGACAATGGAGAATAAGTTCAAAATTTTAGGAAACAGACATACAAGTGCAGGTTGGTGGTAAAGTACCACCACCAAAGTGGAAAAAATTATGTTGACAACGTGTAGTTAAAAATAGATTTCTCTGTGAATTTCAGTTTTTAAAATGGGCAGACATCACACTTTTTTTCTTTAACAACTTGAAAAACAATTTTTGGAGGTAGATTCTTTGCCTCATTCATAGAGGATAGCAAGTAGATGATACTGTATGAAGAAAAGTCTGAAAGAGTATGAAGAAAAGTACGTCCAAATGCATACTAATAAAAAAAAATAATTTTAAAACCTTTTCTGTAATAAACAGTAATTTTCAGAGAAACAACATTATCCAAGGAAACATTTCATGCAAGGGAATGGTAACAAACAATGAAAATAGAACTTTGCGTGACAACAGACCTGCGAAGCAAATTAATATTCTGAGCATTGACTTCACAGCATGTAGCTAATAAAATGCTGTGCAGGTGCATAGCTATTTATAAAAATTCTTTGCCAAAATTGGAGTGATTCTTTGAAAAAACAGGTTTTGCCAAGGGAGCAATGAGGTTCATTGGTAGTTTGCTGAAATAAATAATATGAACCCTTTTGTCCTCACCTCCCTGTTATAGACTGTTCTGTAACTATCCTACTCAAATAGTTAGAAATCTTTTTATCTCCAAACTACATTTATGCTTTGACAGTGTATACTAATTTTTCTTTCTGACTGAATAGCTTGGCTGAAGTGTTTTTGTTCATCTGTGGTGATGGACAGATACAGATGTGTTTGAAGACAGAAATCAAGGAAACTTTTTGTCTTTCATTAAATGAGCTTCTAATTTCTCAGTCACCCTGGTACTTCTGTGTGACTTGCTGCAATTTGAGCTGATCTTCTGGAGGCTGCTGGCATGAAGAGTAGCATGTTTTATTCCAGATATGGAATTTGTAATACCCTTCATTACTGAATGTGCCTTGTTTTATACATTTCCTTTATCAAATGAACTAAAAAGAGAAGGGATAAGAAATAACAAAATGGAAGAAGGACAAAATATAGAATAGAACAAAAATATAGAATAGAACAAAAAGGAAGAAATATGTGATTTATAAATTTTGCTTCCTTAGAGTAGATGCATGTTTAGTTTTGCTATACAAAATCCAGTAGTCAAATGAAAAGCAGCAAGTGGGAACTAGGGGTGGGTGCCTATGAATTGGTGGCCCTACTGTCCTAACACCTTGGTCAGGGCAACAGTTTCACAAGCTGAATTTTGAAATTTTGAAATTTTATTTCTCTTCTTGGAAATGAGAGTTATCATAGACCGAAGGCTGTCTTATGTTTGGGCCTCTGTCAGATGCAACATATTATCAGGCAGTCTTATCTATTTGCAACTGGCAGAGCAAAAAATCAGAGAAAAAATTTTAAGATACGTAAGAAAAGTCTGAACCATCTGGAAAGGTGGTTCAAGCTCATTTTCTGATGTAATCTCCAAAAGCAAATGAAAAAGATCCATACCATATAAATTTTCAGATATTACAAGATTCAATATAAGTTTCAAAAATCTCTAGGTTTTGATTATCTTTAATAAGGACATCTGTGAGGGTCTTAAAGTTATCACGATATTTTGGTACAGGACAATTTTCGCTCCAGCTTCCTGTCACTCATTTCCCCTCCAAGAACCTACAGAATCTGACTTAGAATTAAATAAGTAGTGATTTATAATGCTCCAATGGCTGAAAAAATTGTCCATTTACTCCCAAGAGAAGGAGCACAAAGTGAAGAGAGACAGCTGAGACACAACCTAATCTTCCAAGAAAGTTGTTATGACCACAAGAAAACCGAATGGATGTTGAACGAATCAGGGAAGAACACTAGCCTGTAACTAGAGCTTTCCACTTCTGAAAATGTCACTGGAGACTCCATGTTATGAAGTAAACAAGGAGAAATGAAAGTATTTTAGGGGTTCTGTTTCAAATACTGTTCTAAAAGGCTTCTAACAGTATTTAACTGTGGAATATGTCTTGACTAATGTGATCCCCTTCTGCTCCTTTGCATCATTTAGATGTCTCAAAAAGGAAACTGTGGGTGCTGCTCTTCCTGTGTATATTCCTATACCAATTCTGTATTTATTTCTATACTAGAAACGAGACGTTACATATCATTATTCATTATTATGAATATTAGATTTCTGAGAAATTGTCAACCACGTAAAAGAAGGAGCAGTTTCTGGGTTGCTAGTTTGTGCTTGACATCAGGTTTTACATCGTTAAATCCAGATTAAGACAGCATGAAAGTAGCAGAGAACTACTGCAGCATCATGGTGTACTTCACTGACTGTCTTTTCTCCTTTTTCCATTTTCGAGGTTGTATTCACTACCTTATGTCAGGATCACAGTTGTCAAATCAGTTACTAAATGTGAAGCATAGTCAGCCTTCCTTTATTGATAGAAAATTAACAATTGGTTGCAATGTGAAAGGTTTTAGCTCTACTGCAGAGAGAACCTTTAATATTGATTATAAAATCCAGAAAGTACAATATCAGACATGCACACAAATATCACAAGACAGTAATGATTGAGAGCCTTCCTTTGGTTTTGAGAGTATTAATATTGTATGGGGATAATTTTTCTGTAAGATCAGATTTAATTCTAAATGAAAACACTACAGTTAAGCTCATGGAACCGAGGACTGAAATAGAATGAGCTCTATTCTGCTTTTGAAATTCTAGTCACACTCCCACAGAGAACTTTCTTACACTTATAAATGGGAAAGAAAATGCCACCTGCATAAAGCTGTTGAAGTATTACATGCAATTTTTCACCCATACTTCTATATGGAAAAGAATGATTGATCAGAAATCTAAGTAAGGGAAAAAAAAAAAGGGGGAAAAGATCAAGCTTTTTTTCTGGGTCAAATACTGATATTCATTGTTATATCATTGCTAACATGAAAGGAGAAACTGCAGAGAACTCTCTCAATCTAATTTGAGCCCTAAGGGATAAATGTAGCTCTGACAGGCGAGCAGTTTGATTGTGCAAAGGTTTTATTTTGTGAAACTTCCATGACACTGACTGCATTTATATTTGATAATTGAATGTCTGTGTTCCCCTTTTTAAGTCTATCTTCCTTTTTTAAGCAAAGAAAAGGTTCAAGGTTTGAAATTAGCAGTATTTCAGCTTACATGCGGAGGATTTTTTTAAGGCTTAGGAGTTCTCTGATCTGCATTGCTTGTCTGAGGATCTGTAACAGCATTTTTGAATGTTTTCAGCTTCTTGAACCATGTGAGAAGACAAGCTGCGTACTGTGTCTAGAGCCTGCCTTTGGCATTAGGGTTGATGACATTGTCTTTTGCTTCAAAAATGCTGTCTATATGAGAGTCTTGAAGTGCTTGATAGTTCTAAATAAACTGAGCCTTGCAGAGCTTTGCTATTATCTCCACTTTGTGGAAGGATATACTGAGGACAGCAGTTGCTCACTATTTAGAGATACAAAAAGTGAAAGGTAGAAGGCACAGGAGAAAATTGCTAACAGTGGGAGGTTTAAAGAGCTTAATCTTTTTGGATTATCGAAGAGAGAATTGATATGCGGTTTGATTATAGCGTAGTAGGTACATTTGTGGAAGAAAATAAAGGACTCTGATTCTTTTCAAACTTTCATTAAATTAATGTCTTGAAGCTGTTGCCAGACAAATTTGAATGGGAAATAAAGCATAAAATGTTGTTGGTTTGAGTGACTACCTATTGAAATATTCTATCAAGAGGAAAAAGAGGGCTCTTCATCTCTGGGTTTGTTCATATCAGGAATGATAGTTTTTCCTTGAAAGATGCACTTTATCCAAATCTAAGTTAAAGTGCCAGTTACTTAGTTCTCTTCAGATACAAATGGGTGAAGCCCTTTGACTTATGATGTACAAGATACATGGTTAAATGCATTAAGACCTTCTGGTCCTAAGTCCTGTGAATGTTTGTCTTGGGAAACATGCTGTCTTTTCTTGATGTCCCTATGCAAAAGGGAGGCTTAACATCAATCTGCAAGGAACTGATATATCTGATTCCTTTACTTCTTCAGATAGAGTACAGAAAGGCAGGAAGAGAGTCTAGGATAGAGAAAGAAAGGAGAAAGAAAAAAAAATAGTTTTAATAATGCCAGGAAAAAAGGATTGTGCCAGACCCCTCTACCTTTCCTGCCTTGCCCTGCTCATGTGCAGCCTTGGGCTAGTGCACATGAGGTAACCTAATAAATGCAGAGCTAGGAAAGGAACAGTATTTTAGTTGTCGTTCTGCTCACTGCTAGCATGCTTGTCTTTTTGTTTAGTTTCCCAAACGCCCATTATATGACAAATGTATATTTGATGCAAGGGTTGGTAGTGTATATAGGCAGGACTAAATTGATCAATGTAGTTCAAAGTAGTGGTTTTTCACTGCAGAGTTCCTTGTCCTGCCTACTTAATAGTAATGCTGGCATGCAAAGCCCACGTCAGTTGTTACATGCAGGCTGCCAGGAGAGGTTGAGTGAGTTGCAGAATTTTGGTTGTGGTCGTCTCCGTTCCAACTAAACGGGCGGCAGGAGAGGAAGGGAGCCCTCCATGGACCTGCCACTTCCATTCAGATAGTGCCAAGACTTGCAGGGCTTACGGGCTGGTGATTCTGTGGTTAATGAGGCTTGGAGCTGATTTTTCTTACTATTCAAAGTTTCAATACTTTGAGCTTTCTGGAGGGCCTTCTGTGGATGTGCCAAAGATGGCAGTAGTATAAACAGAATTGTCAGAGTTAGTAGTATAGGAATAACTAAGATAAGTTACCACTCATGAGCTACGGGCAGGTGCATGAACTCCATTGACAACAAGAACAACTTAGCAGTGGAAGTTTAACTTGGTGAAGAGAAGTGTGATCTCAGTCCCTGGTAGAATTTGCAGTTGCTCTTGATGATGTGGTAAAATGATTCAAATTCCTTCTACAGCATCAGCAGAAGTGATTTTTTTTTTTTTTTTTTAACTTAAGAGTCTGAACTTCAGGAAATTACTGTGATAATTTTACATTGTTTTCCAGCAAATCTAGTGAAAAAATGTAAATAATTTGAAATCGTGCCATTTTGTTTTGAGTTTTGGCTGGAATGTATGCTTGAATGAAACATTTGCTATATATTTTGTGTGCAAATTTCAATTAGCTTCAACCTGCTTGCATTTAGCTCAGAATTTTAGGTCTGACATGTTTTGCTAAGAAGCATCATTTGGGAGTGTTACCATGAAACTAGATATACCCAGGCAATTTTCACAAAGCTGCTTTACATGTAGGGCAGAAGGTCTAGGATTTTGAAATAATAATGTGTACTAAATGGTTTGCAATAATACTATGCAAAAATGTCATATATCTTCCTTGTACCTTAAAGTCTGGGATCTAGAATTAGAAATAATGCTTAAGAATTTGATAGATCATGTATCATCCTAATAGTATATGTTCCAGTGTCTGTTATTTCTGGGAAACAAATATTGAATGGAAACATGTTCAGCCATTATCAGAGGTAGATTAGTGTTTTGGTATGTATGAGGGTCTTTACCACCTTATTTACTATTCCACTCCATTTACTTTTCATGGGATTCCTTGGTAACTTCTCTAATTCTCCAGTACATTTAAGAATTAATCTTCTTCCTTCTTCTGTCTAGACAAGCCCTTTGGGATTGAAGGTATCTTCAGTATTCTAGTAAAATTCTTTGTGGTATTCCCCGTCATCACTGTAGAACTCTAGTAAATCATGTTCTAATAAAAAATCCTGACATTTTTGTGAATGAGGCATAGCTTACAATTCCTTTATGTTCTTTTTCCTTAGCTTATTTCTTTCCTACACTCTTGATAAGTCAATAATTCAGAGGCTCAGCCATTGGATTTTAAATGTCCTTTAACATAACCCTCTTTTCCTCTTGGTATCTCTAAGCTTGCAGGTTATTTCCCTACATTGCCAAGTGTATTTATATAGATATGCCCTGACAAGAGAATGTAAAATGATTTTGCTTATTTTTTTTTAATTCCCCTTTTTTTAATGTTCAGTAAGTCAAACTTTTTTTTTTTTCTGTACCATCTTCCAAAAAATAACATTTCGACAACTTTGTGGAAAATATTACATATAAGATGAACAAACTGCTACAGAGCCAGAGGCCTCTGCCCTTGCTCTAACTTAACATCTGGCATTATTTATTGTGCCAATTTGTCTACATGGAAACACTGGTGCAAGGGTTCAGATTTGGGAGTTAGCTTCTCTCTTTCTCGCTCCCTCGCTCTCCGTTTTTTAGTACAAGACATAATATAGTAAGTAGCAAATGTCAGGAAGGACAAAGTTGTCCCTTAAGAAGCCAGGAGGAACAGTCTTACCTCTTACCTGTGTGATCACACAGGTTGACACCCTTGGCCAGATGTAATTCGATTCATTAGATCACAGGCAATCTGATCAGTCCTTTGACCTTGTTTACACACTTTTTCAATGGAAATTTGTCTTGTTTGCCAACATTTTACTCCCTGAAAATCAAAGTAGTAAATTGTTCTCAATAATCTTTAGTGCATGATCTGTAATGTGGTATTTCTGCAAACAGGAGTTAATATTTGGTCTTTTTCCATCCTTTCTTTTTCTTCCTCAGTGACAGTGCAGTGTACGTAATTGTAATTTATCTATGCCTAATGTTAAATATTAGATTTATGTGATCAGAGGATAAATGCTATTCTGAATTTCCTATTGTGCTTCCTGTGGAATGTTTGAGTACAGCTGAGATCTTTGTATTTTGAAGTAAGAATTGCAGAGCAATGTTTTGCTTTATTTAGAATTAGCTTACCTTTAAACATGAATATAGTTTGTATTTTGATTGATAGATTCTTATTCAAGAGTAAGCATATATTCTATATAATAGAACCTACAGATAATAATTGCCTTTGGTGGCTACTTGTTTTTTCAATGCAAAACCTCCTTTGACAATGATGTATTGCAGTGATTTTATTTCTGTTATGCCAGTTGTTGTACTGCAAATGTAGTAATACTGGTTGATGGATATTTTTTATGTTAAGAATGCAGGTTGCCTATTGCACCATTGCTGCAGTTATTTTAATTGTCAGGCTTATGTTTTTCTGCAAAAAGGAAAATAGATTATCCAGATTTTTTTCATATATAAGTTAATGAGTGAACTGATTTTGTTTGCACAGTTATCAGTGAATATTAGTGAGATATAAATGAAAATGTGCCTACCTCTTTTTCTTTGCAATTTATACCTGTTATTAAAAGTATAGGTGAATTTTATTGGATTCTTTCCTGAAGCAATGTGTAGTATGTTACATAATAAAAATGTATCAGTCTCATAGGTATGAATCTTTTTTTTTTTTTTTAAATATAGTGAGTTTTAAGAATTCGTCTCTGTTTCTTTTTTCTCCTCCCGCCCCACCTCCAAGGAGAATAAGAGTAAATGCATTAACTTTTCTTGCATGTTGTATCTGAGGAATAATGATTTGAATTTAACAGAATATCTGACTAGAAATATGTAGCTGAATTTGTGAAATGTCAGTACAACGCACATAGAAGACAGCGATACATGGAGAAATATAGAAAAAAAATGATGTAAATTTCCAGTTCTGCAAGTAGATGTACAAACATTTTCTTAAATCTAACAGAAAGCAACAAAAATAGTAATGATTACAGCTTAATGTCAGATATTGTTACTAGTAATGACGAGACTTGGTGTGCCTATGGATTTGCAAGAGCAAGGAACCATTGAAACAAGCTGCCTGGAGATCTCAAAGGCTGCACGGGCCACATGAAAAGGCGTTTGGGGAAGGAGGCTGCTCTGAGCCGCCTGCGGGGAGAGGTTGGCAGCAGTTCCTCGTACGAGGTTCCAACAGGTCACGGATTTCCATGATCATTTCTGTTTGCTAGTTTACCCAAGGCCCCATGCAATGTTCTCAACTCTGCATAGGAATGATCTAGCTGGAATTCGTATGTATAGGCCAAAATATTTATATCATTGAGACTACAGTCTCCAGGACCCATGTAATTTATTTTGACCCATCGACTTTATTTTGTGTACATCATAGTGTACTTAGGAGAAAATGGGAAGCCAGAATCGTGTGCTGTATTTTGTCACACTAATCATTGCCAATGGCTAAGAAATTTATTTTTCAGCAATTGGAAGGATTTGAAAGCAAACTATAAAGCAAAATATCTAACAATTTAATTAAATTTGATAGCCCTAGTCATGTAGTCTGAACAGCACAGTGTCCTTCCTGGTGACTTTATTTTTTGATTTCCAGACAGACTTATCCGAACTATGGAAAATGACCCTGATGTTCAGAAGTTCTCATGTTTCTAGGGTCCATCATCCTCAGCTACATTAGTAGCAGATAACAAGAAAAAATTGATATCTTCATATTCAAACTGACTAGTATGGAGAATGAAGGCAAGGGGAGATTTTCTGAATACCATCAGTGGTTTGAGGACTTAGCCATGATAAGCAGATACAAAATTACCCATATATTATGTGTGTATAGGTGTTTTTTTCCTTTGGTTTGTTACCTCAGTGTTTGTCAAGTGAAAAAGGAGTGATAATTAATTTCCGCAGCAATGGAAAAGTATGCATATATAACTATATATATAATTACTTTTATATATATATGTCTAGTATATGCTGTACGCTGTGTGTATGCTGTGTGATGACTGTGGACCATGTATTTGGCTGGGACACCTCAGAAGTTTGCAAGTTCAGTTTCGAAATTCTGAGGTTCATCAGCTACTTGCATTAACTTAGGTTGCTGGCTTGGTCAGCAGTGCTATACCTGTATTTATTCAGTAACCTCGTACCTAGACCATCGCGTTTGCATGCCCAGCACACCACTATGGAATTGCATACTTGTACACCCAAGAAAATGTCCACATCCTTAATGTGCAATTAGCAAAACATCTTATTAAAGAGCAGGTGGCTGCCCAAAGTGGCATGACTCGTAATTGAAGTTTCTGTCCCTGAGAGAAAAGTTTTGAAATACCAGGTTGGAAGAAGGGTGCATGCTTTACTGTGTTAAGGATAGTATGATTGGAGGTTTTGAAACTGGAGAATGTCCCTTTATTTAAATTCAGTATTTGTGTGGAATTCAAAAGTTGCTGACAGGTTTTTCTGTGGATCTGAAAGGAATCAAATTAAGCAAACTTCCTTAGGTCAGAAGAGCACTTTGAGTGTAAATTAAGATGATTTTATTTTGAGATTTTTTTTTCTATTTATTAGTAAAACTCTTAATATTCCTGAAGTCACATGTGTGTAAAAATAAAAACAGCACTAACAAAAGCAATTCTTCTGCAACTGGAACAATAAATTTCATTAAATGATTTCTACAGTAAGTACCTGAATATTTAGGGTTTTTTTTTTTTTTTTTTTTTTTTTTGTATTCTGTGGTTCGTTGGCCTATGTAATTGGTTGATATGTTTGGGAATTGTGGTGCAGGTAGAGCGACCACCTACCACTAAAGATAATTAAGCAAAATTGCTTGAAAAGAACAGATACATACTGAAAAACATGGGACACAAAATATTTTATAGTGTTGCAGGCATATACATTTTCATCACACTGTAAGATTTCCTGTGTGTTGCAGGAAAATAAACTGTAATGGATCCAATGATTCTTTTTGAGCTTGCTGGATTTGGGTCATGAAGTATTGGGCATAATGAATGTGCCTTAAAACAGGCTCCATGGTCACCCTATTGTTCAGGTTGTATTTTTGCATTCAGAATAACCATGAAGGTGAGTAAGTAAAGGAAATTCAGAATCACTGCTGTTTATTCAAAACACTGCAGAAGTATTTATTCAGCAGAAAGGTGTTATCGACTAGAGAAGTATCAGAGTATTGCTGAATAAATCTCTCATATCAATGCATCCTTTATCTTTCTCATATTCATTTAGCCCAATACGTTATTCATTCCAATCATTGGGAGTTGTATCGTTGAAGGTCTGTGCACTGCATTGAAAGATTCACCTCTACATATCTGTTCATGTATTAGCTTCAGTTATTCATCAGGTGCTGAACAGTCTAAACATTTGCAATTACCCTGTATCTCATTACTTAATCTATTGTTTTACTTCAAAATACATTGAAAATTAAGGTTTGCTTTGAAAGCTCCAGTGAGATTAGTTGGAGCAAAATATCAAGACGCTTATTAAAAAGGATGGATTGGATTTCAGACTTGTAACTGTAATTTATACTTCCTACTCCTGCTCCTCCTTCTCTGGAGAGCATCTTTCTTCCCCAGAGAGTAATACTGGTGCTATATAGAGTATTTTGTTTACAGTAGTATAAACATTTTCAGCCTGCGACTTCATTGCTGAAATAACCCACCTCTTTCATATCAACTCTTACCTAGGAGCCGCACTGCAGACTCATTGATGTAGGTTTTTTTCTGCATGGCAGCCCAGGCCAAGCTATGGTTTCATTGCATGATGCAACTTCACCTTTTTGGTTGTCTATGGGATTAATTATAATCTATTCTGTATTGCCTGTGCATGCCAATGTGCTTACCATAATGATATATACACTGAATGCAGTCTAAGCATTAAGTGCATGAACTGGAATAAAAAATAAATATTAATGCCAAAGCTTGAGCAAATGTAAATTAAGGTTATCAATATATATGTAAAAATATGTAATGCTTATAGAATTAATAGGATTTTGTATTCATAGTCACATTTTTCAGCATTACAGTAGTTATTGACTAGCTAGGCGATTGCAGTGTGGTCAAGATGTGGAAAAATAGTGTACTGACAACTTCGTGTTGTGACAAGGATGCCGGTAGTGTTCAGGCAGATAAACCTTTCCTTATTTTCAACTTTAGCAGCAGGTGGCAGTGATAAGAGGTAAGAGTATACATAACTATTCATTAAAGGTCAGAATTTGGGAAAAAAATGAAATGCAACTGTTTTTATTTAATTTTTAACCTGCAAAATAATTTAAAAATGTTTGTTTTTAAAGCACCACAAAAATGAAATTTCATATTAAAAAAAGTAACTGCTCTAAGTTTCTTCTTTGAAGTACGTTGTGACCATCCTAAGCAATACTTTTTTTAATCCAAATGTTGTTTAATGTTTGGAACACATCTTTCATCAGCACAGCAGACATGATTTAATAGTAACCTGTTGCTTCCTGATAAAAGAAACAATGAAATAGCGCCTTGGAAAGTGACCTGAAACGTTTTGGCTGACCACAGTTTAGTGCTGCTGCTGAGTTAGAACATGGAGTGTTCAGAGGCTGCGTTCTGCAGCTTTTTAAGAATCGATTCCCAGATTTCCAAGTATTATTCATCTTGGTGAATAAACATGATTTATGTCATGCACCTAACTTTGAAAGTTAATAATATGAAATGCTGTGATGCTTGAAAATTGGAGGTCGTGAACAGGGGTGTGTGTGTGTGTATATATATATTTGAAAATAGAAAGGCAAAATGTCCTTTTAATATATACTTCATAAAAGGTAGCTGAAAGCATGTAGATACACTCAATAAAACAGGCAAATGTGCAGCTGTTGCCATGCCCCTCTCACGCTGGTAAGTTGCGCCACTGAGAACGTTTGCTGTACAGGATTACCGATGGGTGATTTTTTTAAATTTTATTTCTAGGCTCTAGATAAACACAGTTAGCTTTTTTTTTTAATAATAATAAAAGATAATTTTAGGACTCTAAAACTGATCAGACATGCTTCCATAGGATAACATGGAAGTTCTTTCTCCTGAAGGGGATGCAAAAAGCACCATTAGTTACACCAGGACCTCTGACTTTCCAGTAGCTCCATGTGTAAGCTGAACTGAGCAATTTTTCCTGTGTACAACACCTGAGATTAAAAAGGAATGCAGAATGTTTACAAGCCATGTTGAGGTGGTGTTAGGAAGAAGAAGAAGAATATGAAAAACTACTCGCATATTCATTTTGTAACCTCATGATAGGTCTTCTTGTAGTGGTGTAAAGTGTTTTTATACTGAGTTGTTATAACTAATTTGAGTAACTGCAAAAAGTGTTGGCAACAACCTCTTCCATTTGGTAATGTAGGTAAAGTAACTGCTTAGAAGAGCGGTGTAGTGTCATGAATCTGGCTAGAAAAGGCTTCCACTTTGAAAAGCATCTATCGTTGAGGTTGTCTGCCAGCTGTCAGTCTAGGTTTTTTATTGAAAAAATTGAACTAGGAGAGAATTAAGTTCTTTGTTTAGACTGTTTTATTCTTTTGCAAGGTAAATTTGTCTTTTCATAAGTTTTTCAGAGAATCAGGATTTTGTTGTAAGAATAAGCTAATTTGCTCTCAACAGTGTACTGGTAGAAAACTGGGTCCCACAGCTAGAGTAGCTGTGACACGAGGACTTTGAAGTAGGAAAATTGCTAGACTAAGTTAAATACATGTGGAAAGTAAACCACAGCAGATGAATACATATAGAATCTCTACGTATGCTTTATTTTAAAAGTGTTGTACAATAAAGACCCTCTAAAAATTGAGAAGAAGGGGAATCAATAGAAAGTGCTGTCATAATTGTTTATATATGCTGGGAGTGGATTAACCTGGAGCTCATTGAAGGGAAAAGAATGTAAAGTTGGACGTGCTGTGATGCTCAGTGTATATTACAAGATCTCACATGCAGGCTCTTCATAGTTGGAGGGATTTTTTCCTTCAGGTTGCCTGCCCATTATTCCCAGCAATGGAATGGATGAAGAAAACTAATTCAGACTTCGTGGGTGATAGTTTACAGGGATGTTAGGAGGATAGTAGTTTGGGTTGGGTGTAGCTGAGTTGCAAAACTTTGCTTCACGGAGCAATCTGGTGAGACTTATTGCACACTAAGTGCATGTTAGGTATGAAATTACTCGAGTGCTTGGAAAGCTTTGTATGGATAACATATTTGAGTGTGTGCCCCACAAGCCATGACCGAAATATCTGATCTGGTAAGGTAACATCAAGTTCCTGCCACTTTACAGTGTTTTTGAGTTTTCCTTGTTTTCTCACATTGAAGTCAAGCATTTTGCCTTACATTCAGGTTTCTTACCACTCAGTAAAAACTAGACAATAGTCAGATGTTTTCATTAAGAATTCCAGAAAAGACAGTCGGATAAATCAACTATAAATATTTTAATGCTCCAGCTCTTCTGGTATGCTTGTCATTTTCACATAGAATAGCTGGATTTAGGTTATAAAGTCACAGAACAAGATTTGGCTTTTACTTACAGTATGTTGGTAAACAACATAGATACAGGAAGAAACCTCAGTTTTCTGGAGGAATTTGTTATTGTTACGCATATCAAAAAGGAAATACACATGTGAGAAGATTAACTTTTTCGGTTTGTGTTAAGCCAAACGGTGACAGAGGGTATATTGTACCTGTATTTTCAAAGGACACAGTGAGATGAGGAAGACTGTAAAAAAAAAAAAAAAAAAAAAAAAACAACAGCATCTCCAGAAGCGGAAGGATGATGAAAGGCACTGAGATGAGGGCTGGTTGGAGCTGAATCTGGTGGTGATAGCCCACTGCTGGAAACCTCAAGCTCGAGGCAAGTTGATAGCAAACATGGAGAATACCTTCAAAACAGTAAAACAGAATCCATAGAAAATAGAACAGGAAAAATTCCCAGGAATTTACCTGGTCCTCTTGCAGAGAGTAAGGGCAGCTGCATATAAATTATTCAGGCAGATGCTTATCTAAAAGTTCAGTGAATCTAGGCCCTTTCTTAAAGAAACAGGACATTTCAGAAGTTTCACATATATAGATAATTGTATTGACATAGGCAGTTTTATTTCTTAGTCACTTTCCAGAAATTCTTCAGAAATTATCTAGAGCCTGTCAGTGGTCAGTATATCAGAGGCAGTGGTTTCTTTTTTTTTTTTTTTTTTTTTTTTTTAATCTGATACTCATTACTCTCCATTAAAAAAAAAATCTATTCCATTGTTTAAATATTTGTTTTAATTTAATAGGTTTTATGTCTGCGATATCCTTCTAACCAAATTAACCCATTTCCATTTATTAAATCCAATATGAATATGAAAAACAGATTGTTTTTCCTTTTTCACAGGATCATTTTACATGTTTACATTTTTGTATTTCCTTTTTTGGTTTTCCACAATAAGTAACTACAGAACAGTGTTCCTTAATATACTTCAATAAAGAATATATAAGAATTATGTTAAATGACAATAGAAATAATGAAAGGAGTCTTGTCATGATGTAGAAATAGGCAAGATTGCAATCTTTAGTAAATAGTGTATGAAATTTAACAGAATCATTCTAAAATTCAGCCAACATACTAGATGTAATTGAAGGGGTTTATTAAATGTTGTCAGAATAGTATTACAATGGTAATTGAAATATTATACTGCAAGTTTTCTCTTTAATACGTCAGCCCAGACAACCTCATAGTCTTGCACACACAACTTTAAAAACCTGATTTCCAGGAACTGTTGTAACTCCATTTTCTCAAAATTGGCTTGTCATCAGACAGATTATTTTATTAATGTAACGTAACACTATTTGCAGCTGCCCTTGTTTTGGGATTATAGTAAGCAATTAGCAAATCTAATGCGAGTAAAATCATATACTCTTCCTGCTGTTTTTAGAGTGAGCATTTTTAAGATGTGTGTATTTTCAAGACCCAGTTATCAGTAATGAGGTTGTAGCAATCATCCAGAAGTATTCAGTTATTTATTTGCTTTATTCCTTATTTACATCTTTTTCAAACCACCAATAGCCCTAGGAAGCGTAGCAGTTATATCACTAGTGGGTTTAACCGAATTGTGTTAGTTGATTTTGGGTTAAGTAAAATACAAGCAGTATTTCCTAATTCTTTCACTAGCAATGTTAGAAATCGCAAATAACTCTGTACAGTCAGTAGTATTATGCCACAGAAAAGCTTGTGGGTTTGAGATGAGAGCCAGGATAATATTAATTTGCTTTGAAGTCATACCAACCTAATTTGGCTCCTCATACATAAGTGAGATGGAAATTAAAATTTAGTTGCCTGTCTTTGTTTCTCACGGGAACTCCTTCTCTATCTCAGTTTCTAAACTGAATTAATTTCCATTAAAGAATGCCAAGGCACTGCATCTTATTTGACTCTGTGATGCATATGTGTTTTCTGATATCCGGTTAGAGTTCTTAACTATTTGCCTCATTATACAGTTTGATCAGGAGAAATCTATGACTTGGTTCCAGGTTCAGAGCTTCAACAAACTTTATTCAGGTGCTTAGACAAAGGTTTCTGCTAATTGAAAGATGTTTGATTTTCTTTACAACTTGACAGCAAGTATGCACTATTAAATTTATATGAATTAATTTAACTTTTTTTGGAAATTTGGATAAGAACCTTCACTGAATCTATACTTAATTTATATTTTAAAATAAATATGTCATTAAATATGAACCAAGTTAATATTCAAATAAAAATTACTGTTGTGTTCTTTATCACATGAGCCAGAAAAGTGAAGGACTCCTGAAGAAAAGCACTATGGCTCTGGCCCTGATTTTCAGAAAGCGAGCTTCACTAATGATACTGTTGTATTAATTCATTGCTTTTGATTTTTGTTGTTGTTGCTTGTGTCTTCTGACAGAGGATTTTTTGGAGAGAGATGAGGAAACTTGTTAATTTTACCCTAGATGAGTCTAAAAGCATAAGTTCATCCTGGTTATGCAGTGCACTAGGAACATAATATAAAAGTACTTAATTGTCAGAAGTGTTTACAGAACAAATGAGTCACGATGCATTTTCTTGATTAAAACTTGAATGATAATATTGCAATGCCAATGCCAGCTTAGGATCTGCAGGCTCTACAGGCTAACAGAAAATACATCCTTCCTGTTTCTTCTCCCCCTCCTCCCTTTTTTTTTTTTTTTAAATTGTCTCCCTTCAGGTACTTGCAGTTTATAATATGTATGTTAAGGAGTAGGCTCAGAAATCTTGGAAAATAGATGTTCCTTTACATTATTTGGTAGTGCATCTTAATTTGTCAGGCTGATATTTTGCTCATTTATTTTAAAATTTAACAAAGAAGATAGTGTAGATCTAATTTTGGCATTTGGCTTAGTGTTTATAAGCCTAAAGTCAACAATAAATCTTCAAAAGGAGTGTGAGGGATACAGGAGAAAGAAAGAGGGAGAGATGCATTTGGAAGAGAAGGAAGGGAGACCACTCCGTGTGCTTAAGAACAGGATGGAAACAAAGGGAATGGATTAATCAAAAAGCAATTAATTGCCTACTGAAGTTATGCATCTTTTATAAAGATGATTGATCAAACTTCAGTCTGCATAGAGAAATAAAGATATTTGGGAGTCCAAGGAGGCATGTCGGGGTACTTGGCTGAGAAGACGAGACAACCAAGCGTGGTCAGCGTCTTAGCTATGAGAACAAAAAAGCTGCGGAATTTGACACTGAAACATGTTGGGAGCAGGGACAAGTAGGTTGTATGAGGGTGTTTGTGCATATGTGTGTATGTCTAGGAGAAAGAGTTAATTAAGGAGTTAGAAATGGGATGGTGCGCGGACAAAAAGGCTTTTAATACATTATTGTCAGTAGCAAGACAATAATGTAGGGAAAGGTCACAGGAATATCGTTGACTGTTAAAAGAAAAGTGGCTGCAAAATTCTGTGATGGTATTTATTAGAAACAGTTTGGATGCAATGGTCTCATGAAGTTTTATGTTTCCCTAGGTGTTAGGGGTTATCCTAAATGTCTACTCGGAGTGAAGTGGGTCCTCATGCCCTCACTAAAGCACGAGTCTGAACCAGCTACCTGTTCCTTCCTTTGAGGAAACACTAACTTCTCCTGTATATCCCCTGCCCTGCTAGCTGTAAACAGTAGCACTGAAACATCCCTGGTGTCTGGACCACATCATGCCAACTAAAAGAATTAAAAACATTTGCCACCAAAATAGTAGCAAATCTTTTGTTGCTGTGCGCTGTTGTGCAAAGAAAGGCCTTATGAAGTGAGTTATATAACAGACCATTTTGCTTTTCCAGGATGAGTACACATACTGCAAAAAAATACTTTTTGTTTTCTTACAATGGACCTAACTTGGTTAATAAATGAAAGGCTTTTGAGGTAAAAGAGAGGTACTACCATGCTCTTCATGAATCTGTGGAGTGTTGGAGTGTTTGATGTTTTGAAGTCTTACAGAATCTCACTGACTTATTTTAATTTCGGTATTCATTTCATCAGGATGGCACTTGCTAGGCATCTGTGTTTAAATTATGCTATATGTTAATGGTTCTATTTCAACAAAGAACATATTGTAAATGATTTTTTCTTTTTTTCTTCTTAGTACCATTCCACCAGAGTAAAAATAAGTGTTTTCCAATGAACGAACTGTTTCAGTTACACAGTTAAAGTCTACCCACAACTGGAAATTACTCATTTAAAGAAGTGCAGTAACACTGCTCTAATGATATTTTGAGATTGGTTGTGATTGGAAAATATTAGAAATATTCTGTCAAAGCTCCCAGCAGAGGTTTTCACAAACAGATCATTTCAGAAAACTTTAGAATTCATACTACTTTTTGCCCTTTCCCACTTGTTCTCTGATTGCTCAAAGAATAAGACCAGCAAGACCTCAAGAAAGAATCTTGAGAGTATCTTGTTCGTTGAACTAATCTGTGTCTATGATGCCTTTATCAGTGGGTTTTGTAGGATCTAGTATATACACCAAAATGTCATAATAATAAATAGAACAAATAAATAGAATATGAAAATGAAACCAAGAGCCACGTTTTGAAGAGCGTCAGAGAAAGGAAGATAATTAACAGAGTACTTCAGTCAATGAGGTTCAGTCTAGGCAAACAGAGTCCAATGTTTTTGTTCTATATTCAGTTTTTCATATTGAATTTTAATTATTGGTAGCACAGAGCACAAATTTAGAGCAAACGATAACTTACTCTAAGCTTCCAGATAAAACTGCCAGTCTCTCAAATCTTGCTGGGCTAGATCAACTATAACGGGGAATTATATTTCTTGATAGGTTATCAGCTGGGTATTTCTATTTTAAGTCAGTTAAAATTAGTGTTCTGAGTATTTGTTGTGAAAAGATAAGCCATGGTTGCAGCTAACTTTTTGCAATTGGCTTTTATGTGACAAAAGGAAGAAGGTCTTTTTGTGATCAAATAGATATTGCAATTTGAGATACATCTTTAGTGTAAATGCTACTGAATTGCTTCACATCTTTCTTGTCACTGTGAACATGTTGTACTTCCACTGACTTTTTTTGTAGTACTGTTTTAGTAGTTTAACTCCATGAGAACTTAGTTGAATCATACCTAACATGGGAGAGCAGTAAAAGCAGACTGTTGTCCCTTCTAAACATTTATCCTTAAATCACCTAAATGAGAGTGACTTTCCATAGGATAAAGAGATTTTACTGTAAAGTAGAAAACATATAATTAGGTCCAGAGATCCAAGAACACTAATGCCTTGAGCGTAAAAACTATACCCTTGTTAGCAAGGCTAAATTTAATGCAATGCTAAAATTATTGGTTATAGTATTCTCTCTTGGTCCAAATGTGAGCTACAAATGAAAACAAAACCAAACTGAGGAACAGCATCAAAAGTTAATTCAGAAAATTAAAAATGTTGCATAATCCTGCTTGCGAGTATCAACTCAATTCTTTTAGTGTCATAGTCTGCCTTTCTAACACCGCCTTAATTTAAGATAAGAAGGGAAAGACCTTGTGTTTGTCTTTCAAATGGATAGCTTGGGCATTGAAGTGTGATGGTCTTTGAAAGGATGGATGCTCAAGAGATGTAAAGAACGGTAAAGGTAGCCAAGATGATGTAGCACAGTCCCAAAATGGGATTATAGTCCAGTGCGCCAAGTGTTTTGCAAGCAAGATGGTGATTGATGTACTAGCTAATTTGTCAGCTCTTGTAGATGTCCATAAAGGAGAATGGTGTGAAAGTGCAGCTGCCACCTGAGCTCACCTCGCTTAGCAGTTGTGACAAGCATCAAATCATTGCAGAAGGGAAGATAATGAACTTGTCTCTATCCTAATTAAAAACTTTTGTTATTTGGTTACCTTCAGTGTATTCCTGATGCTTTTTCAGAAACATAACCTGAATTTAGGGGTCTCAGCCCATGTATTGGTGCAATGTGGTTCATTCTGCTTCTCTTCCTTTAATTTCTGTTGCTGGGGTGCATAGTGACTCAGCGTGCCATATTTTACCAAACTCCTTTGCTCTCAATAATGCCATACAGAGAATGAGCTTGTTGGATTCTCATATTACAACCCCTTTCTTGTTGCTAAACGTGTATTTGTAAAGTATGAGATGCTATCGTCTGTCCTGTGTGTTAACATTTGGCTTCTATTCCCTTCTGCCTGCTTTTGTAAATCAGTTTTATTTGAAGTACAGCAGATATGATTTGTATCTTTTATATATTTGCAAATAGCTTTTATTTTTTATAATATTCTAATAAAATTTCCTATAGTACTGAAGCTTCTTAAAATACAAAGCTATTGTACATCAGGGAGAATTTTGCTGTATACATTCATGCATCTAAAGCCAAGAGAGGGCATGCTGTACTTAACTTGTTTGACCTGTAATGTATACAAGGAATGGAAAAAATGACTGCATGTGTAATGACTTGGTAGTTCAGGTAATTTCCTTTATGCCTTAAATTAGGTAACTGACATTCGTAATGCATAGAATTTTGCTTGTTGAACAGTTCAGCATTGTATTTGCAGAGCTACAGCTATACTAACTGGTATAATGTTCACACTTGGTGATTTATTTGACTTGGGAAGCCGAAGAATACTCTATATGCTAAAAGAATCTTTTCTATGGTTACAAATGATCAGCTGATGAGCCTTCTAGTTATTCTTCCTCTGTTTTACAGTTACGATGAATACATGATCATTTGCAATATATGTTTGGGTATATATATGTATATATAGTGGGACATTATGTATATATAGTATATATGTCTGCATATATTGGGACACGCCCTTCACTTTGGTCTGTGACTTCAGCATTGCTCTGTGGCTTCACCCGTCTATTTTAGAAACCTCACAAATAAATCACTAGCCATATTCATGAAAGTATTCTTACTTGGGTGAAAGTGTATCTACAAAGTACCAGTTTGTATAGAGTATGCTTTGGACTTCTCCCACTCTTATTTAAAGCATAATATAATAAGCTAGAGTTTGCATTGGCTGCCTGACACACACAAAGGTATTTAATTAACCTGCATGCAGAAATTAACCCTTAGAGTACTGCTTCAAATTCTTCTATTTATTTTGTTGTTTAATTTTACCAGTGGGCTATGCTGCTTTTCTACTCAGCTCATAGTACTGTACATAAAGTGCATTAACTAGCCATATAAAAAATGAGAAAAAATAATTTAAAAAATTATTGTAAACAAGGGATTCTACAAGATTAAGTATGCCAGGTTGCTAATGAGTAATGTATTCCTAAGCAACTACTTTTTTGTAAGGTTTTACATTTTGACATTCTTTTAAAATGTGTAATGTTTCACTGTAGCTGTGTGCCTGTTGGTGTAGTTCCTAAAGTATCCTAGGTATGTGTCAAATAGAAAGAAGCCAGTTCTTTAAGGGTTAATGTGGGGTTTAAGAATCCTAAGATATTCTCCTGCTTGTCTTCTTAAAGGTATCTGCATGTTAATTTTCAGATATTACCTGAATAGGTGAACATTGAGACTGTATGAATGACTAACTGAATGAATGAAATATTTCATATGAAATGCCTGCTTGTATTTTGAAAGGGACTGGCAAACAGAAATATAATTCCTGAGTCAGTATCTTAAGTCTCTAAAAAACTGTCCTGAATAGAAATTGGTATTCTTACAGTTTCTTCTAATTTCTTTTTCTTTCAAATAGCCCAATAGAATCCTGCCAGAATTTCTACAAAGATTTCACATTACAGATCGACATGGCTTTCAATGTGTTCTTCCTACTCTACTTCGGCTTGCGTGTAAGTAGTGTGTCTTTGATTGAGTAGGTAAGGGGGGAAATGTCGTTAGGGATAGAAATAGGGAGACTCTTAGAAGATAGTATGACTTCATAATTGCTGAATGAATTTAAGCCAATATCTGAAATGCAAGAGCAAAGCTTTTGACTGAGAACACTTAAGTAATAATGATAAAGGTATGAGATCACTACAGAGATTGACAGGTTATCAAGCTGTCCATTTGAGTTTTTAGAAAGTGAAAACCATTATAGTTCAGTGCTGGTCAGTTAAGTGGAATCAAATTTTTTTATTGTCAATAGAGTGATGTCTGTCTCAGCAAGACTACCAAATGCTTAAACTACTTTTGCAGTGCTAGATAGGCCTTTGGTGGTTGAAGGTTCAGGTAATTGCTGCTAGAACTTACATATCTTTATGCACATCAACTTTCCCAGACTGCAAATGACTACTTTGCAGAAGCTGTATATATCCAATCAATAATTTTATGTTATAAAGTAAAACCTTAGAATTTATTTACCACTTTATAGCTTCTCACTTTGTGAAAATCCAGTAACACCATTTAAGTGTCCAAAGGTCATGACATCTAGGTATTTTTTTGGTTTTGGGCCAGTAATGCCTACAATTCAAACTGTTGTTTTTAATATCAGTATATATTAGGTATGCTTTGAAAATTAACTTTGCTTGTTGCTAACTAGGAAATCAGGAACAAAGAAAGGTCTCAAATGTAGCAGAACTAGGAGTAAAATCTCTTGCGAGTGGAAGGCCTGTTGCCTGGGCCTTGAAATCTCGCACAAGAACTGTCCATTTTGCTTTTGAATCATAGGAGCTTCTCTGTCACAGTGACAGCCTGTCCCTCTGCTCTCATTTCTGGCCAGTGTAACCAACTTTTTTTTTTTTTCTGGTGATCCCATTAACAATTTTGTTGCAAGTAAAAGATCTAACTTATTTCATTTCCCCATCCAATAGATGCATTGACTGTCCATTAGCTAACTAGTTTAATTCCCTCAATATTTGCACTGATGTGTGTGCATCTGGGATGTTCAACACACATAGTGGATTTGTCTCTAAATATTAAGGATTTTTTTTTGCTTTTTTTTATAGATGTCAACCAGATGTCCAATATAGGTTGGCTTTTTGACACAGCAGGTTCAGCTCATGATTCTTATGACCTTCTAAGAACCCTAAATCCACAAGTGTCCAAATGATTTGTGTTTGTGATAAGGTTACATGTTTTTGCCAAGAGAATTCAAGTTAGGTATTTGCCATTCTTACATCCTTAACACAGTAATATGGGCTATTTGCACATTATGAAGAAGCAGAACACAGTAGGAGAGGATGTTCTAGGAGATGGTGCTCGTACTCTTATATCTACACTGTATTTTTGGTTTTTTTGGAGGGGAAAGAGTACTCTGATCTCACTCCATGCTGGTTCTGTAAATTGAATGCACACTAGCAGTTGGATTATGTTAGGTGATTTTCTTCAGTTTTCCTTTCAACCAAAACTTATCTTTGTTCCCCTCAGTACTGCTTTGTAATGCAAACACAAGTAACAGGTTTGATAAGGAGATTCACTTCAAGCTTGCCCTCCTGATTGTAATTAAAATGCTATTGTAAGTACAGCTTCAATTCTCCAAGCAGTTTGACTGACCCAGCAGAACTAAACCGAGACTTCGAATGAGGAGGAAGGGAGAGAGTTATCTGCAGCTGTGTTGAGGGAGTGATCAAAAGGGTTAATAGGTAAAGGGACAATGTGAACAGTGGAATACATGATCAACAAAAAAGGCTCAAGTGTAAGACCCTGAGCATTCTAGGGAAACCTCTCACATTCGAGGAAATCAGAAATTGCACTGCCATTCATAGGGAGATGACAGGCTGGAAGAGTGGGCAGGCAGGAACCTCATGAAGTTACAAAGGAAAGTGCAGAGTCCTGCACTTGTCCTGCACGGTACATGCTGGGTCTGGTGTGCTGGCAAGTAGCGTTGCAGACACAGACCTGGAGGTGCTGGTGGACTTTGGACATGAGCCAGCGATGTGGCCTTGTGGCAAAGGTACCATGGCATCCTGGGTCACTGGTGGGTTTGCTAGTTATTTACATAATAAACTTGTCATACCTTTAGCTTTTCAGTTTATTCCAATAGATGTCTCCTGTGGTGACTTGCTGGCAAAGATATTTGGAGAAATATTTTAAATCCTGTCCTCCTCCATCTGTTCTCTCTGAAATGATAAAATGCAACTCAAAATTATACTAGTATTACTTAAATCTTCAGTTGTGGAATTACTTGTGTTCAAACACACATGTATTCATTTTTTTAAATCTTTGGCTAGTATCTAGCTGTGTGGTTAACTCAGAACTGAAACCTTCCAAATACTGATGAAGACTAAGACCAAGCTGCATGTGTTAGCAGTCAGTCAGGCCCTGAGATCTGACAGAGATTTGGCAGATACAAAAAAAAATGCTAGTACTTCTAAGTTGGTGTGTTTATCTTCAAGCATGGCAAAGTTTATTTCTAATATGGAATGTGCTTTTAATAGTTACTAATTACCAAGTTAAATTAATAATTGCTCAAATAATTGTATAGAAAAGTATGAGTGGCCTTCAGAATCAATATACTTTTTCATTGTTGGATAACAAGTAAATTTAACCTTTTGAAAGGCTAAAAGTTGTGCTTTAAAGAAAGATAAAACACTGATTAGAAAAAGCTGTTTTCTAATCATTACAGGCTATGAAAATTCTTTTCTGTGATCTGGAAAAACTTTTGGCTCCAAATATGCTGACTATTTCTGAATTCAACAGCTTGAGATTTTAAATTTCTGTCAAAACTAGATACTTTTTGTTCAGTTTTCATGCTGGAGCTTTGACGTTAATTGAGTATCATGGACAAGTAAGATGCCAGATTATTTAAAATCTAGTCTCCTAGGGGGCAAGGGCAGTTCGTATTGCAAACATAAAGTTTATTTTTGTTTTAACTAAATTTAACTAATTTTGACTTGAATATTTTTGGCATTAGTAGGGGCTCTTTTCCAGTAGTTGTTACGCATCATGCTCATTTTACATTTTTCATTAAACGATGTTTTGAATTAATCCTAGAAGCTGGAAGATTAAAGTGATTAAATAGTTAGCAAATGCTCCTATCCTCATGCATACTCTTATGTATGAAACGCAATGGGTGTCATGTATAATTCAAAAATACAAGTATGATTCCTAAGTACTTTAGTCCAAGTTCTACGTCTTAACTGAGAAAAATTACTTCATTGTGATGCAATGGTGCATCTTTGTGATCTCTGTATTTCTATACATTTATATTTCATACTTACATAAAGTGTATTTTCTGATTATTTCTTGAGTACAGATAATTGTCTGGCCTTCCTTTGGCATTCCTCTTACCAGTGTGCAAATGTTAGTAGACAGTCACACAATAATGTTGTAGGCATCCAAGTTAGACAGTTTCCCTAGGCTTCATTGTCAGCAGAGAGAAATGGCCTTGTCGACAGCATAATCCAAAGTACTGAAGTTGATGCACTAGCTCTGACTTAGGCCTTACAGAAGTCAGCCTAGTGATTAATGCTGGGGATTATTTTAAAACTATCAGATATTTGAAAGCTCTGAATAGTAATAGTAGTAGAGGATGTGACTACTAGCAAAGTGTTTGGTGTGCTAAAGTGAAAATGATGTATTTTGACACAGTTTCCTGCACTTGTTTAATGTTACTGATACATTTTTGTAATGATAAATGCTCTGTTGCTTTAGTTAGGCCTCTCATTTTAATATCAGTGTGGTTATGAAGTAATACAAAATATAGAATTATTTCTCGTGAGAGCCATTGTCTTGTTTGGACTGATCTAACAGTATCAGCACTCTCTTAAGTGTTTATTCATCAAATGGAAAATACTGCATCTACTTGCAACTAACAAGTGTATATTTTTTTCCCTCCCTCTCCTTTTTATTTTTTTCCCTCCCTCTCCTTTTTTTTTTTTTTTTTTTTTTCCCCTTTTTTTTCTTTTTATTTCTTTTCCAGTTCATAGCAGCCAATGACAAGCTGTGGTTCTGGCTTGAAGTTAACTCAGTAGTAGATTTCTTCACAGTTCCTCCAGTGTTTGTGTCAGTATATTTAAACAGAAGTTGGCTTGGTGAGTAAAATAGTTTTTTTTCTATATAACTGTTATCAAAATACTTAAACTTGACATATTTTTTATAAAACATTTCTTTGCTTTGTGCCATCATGTGAGCAGAAGAATGTTACCAAAGTTTGTTTTTTGCAGTCATTGGGCTGTTTACACAGACAGGTAGGTCATGTCAGACAAAGCACTTGCTAGGCCCGTTCACTCATGAACATAATTGAGCTCCTGAAATTGGAAGTAGGGTCCAATATGGGGATGTTTCTATAAAATAGTTCATGTGGTGTAATTGTCCCAATTTGCAACCTCACAAGACAAACAAGAGCGTTCATTTGTTGAACTGCATTGCCATGAATCATTGTCAATAATGAAATTAACAAAATTTCTTCATATTTTGAACTGATGTAGCTAATTTTTTTAATCCGTTGAAATAATGGATTTAAAAGATTTGCTTAGATGTTACTAGGCTTAATCTTTGCATGGGATTTGCTGAGATGACAGTAGAAAACAATATGCTACAAATAAAAAGGTATACAGAATGAAGCAAAGTGGGCCAAAAGAGAATGGTTGAAAATAGAACACCTTTAATGAGATATTTTAAGTTGCTTGTACAAATTGCATATATTTGTCTACTTGCATAAAATTAAGGCCAAATTTTGGAGTTTTTATTTGTTTTTTTAAAAAAAAAAAAAAAAAGGCCCTAAAATCCAGGCCCTAAAAAATTACGTCCTTTTCAAATGTGTGTCTTTAGTCAACATATTTGACCACACCATTTAACAGCTGTATAAGGCTACGTTTCTCCAGAATTATAGCCACTAATTGTTCCTGAAAACTAAAGACAACAGTCAATTTAAAAGTTTTACATTGAAATGGTAGGAGAATAAAATAAAGGATCACTTATAGAAATATATTTTAACTTTTTTTAACAGTTATTTTTTACTCTCTTGTAACAAAGACACTTTACATAACTGAAATGGTTAAATGGTTAATGGAAAAAATGAACCTTTGGTCATGCACTTTCATGCTTATGAAAAAGAAAGTATTGATTTTTATGAGCAGACTGTATTGGAATAAGTTGCTTTCACAGAATGGTATTGATAGAGGAAGACTAAGAAAGTAAGAAAGTAGCCCTCATGTTTGCAAGCACATGTGGCTGAGGAACAATCAGCCTTAGGACTACTTAAATAAACATAAAATTGTGTCAACTTGATATTCTCTTGTTTATCACTGAGTCACAGTAGTCAAAGATATAGAAGATATATTAAACCTAGTTTCCTTTTCCTGACATATCTTTTCAGTGATTGGTTTGCTCAGCTGTTTCGAATGCTAGAAACTGCTTACTAATGTATTGTAGTACAATACATTGGTGGTTTTACCATCATCATCTGCCCTGAGATTCCCTTTAGTCTAAGGTACTGCTGAAACAATAATATTATTTGGAGGATAATTCAAGATTTATACTGGGGAAGAGAAGGAAGACAAAGAATGCAAACCCGGACAGCATAGAGATGGATGGTTATATACTTAATTAAGGAGGGAATATTTTTTTCTCTCTTTGCTTGAATTCTATCTAAATTCTGTCTCCCCCTTACAGACATGCCAAGGCCTTTTGGATATGAATCTTGGTCTTTTTTTAAAAAAAAATATTAAAAAAACCCTTCATTGGGGGGGGGATCCCCAATTGGCATTCCTTCATTGTCTGCAAAGAACGCTTCCGATGTGTCTTGCAAGCAGCTGGTTTTGTGATTCAGAGAATGCACTAGTTTGCCTTTATTGTTAATGAAAATAGATAGAAGGGGTAAGAGAAAAAACAGAGTGACTGTTTGCTTCAGGTGCCGTAAGATGATAATGCAAATGATTCCTGGCCATCCAGTGAGTGTGTTTCATGATGAAAGAGCTACTTAGAAATTTGTGTGGGCAAAAAAGACATGGAAAACCACATTTATTTCAAAACCCTGTAGACTTTGTGACGTAAGCACCACAGAACAATTTGGCCTAAAACCGTATTTGAATTCTCAGAACATCTTGTACATTTTGGAGAATGTGTATATTTTAATGAAACTTTGAGCAGTATCTTAATTATAGTGGCACAAAGAAGTGCCCTGAAAATTGAATTGTAATGTTATCAGTGAGATAGAGGACCTACAAGTTTCAAAACCTTAAAATCATTTCCTCTGTTAATACATCTACAGGTGTCAAAATCCTTCCTTAGCATCATAAACTTTTAATCATTTTCAGTGTTTTTGTTGGCTAAGTATTGTGCATTTCTGCCATCTATTGGCAACAGCTTTGAATGCACGTTCGAATTCTACAATAATTATATCTTTTTCCAGGGCAAGTTTTTACAAAGCTAGTATATTTTCTACCACATTAAAGCATACAATGTCTTTTCTTAACAGTATCATTTCTTTATATACTTCAAATATTTTCAAACGAGTGTGAGAATATTAACTGAAAATCACTCTGGAAACTCTTTGTTTTATGATGTGGCAACAGTAACTCACTGGAAGGATTGTGTCGTGTTTGTTTTATATAGAAAGCAAGAATTTTTGTCGTCTTTTAAGTATCTTGATCAATACAAGTCCCTTAGAGCTCTGAGAGGTTAATGTCCTGTCCCATGTCTTCTGGACATTGATCCATAAATATCCATGATCACTGTGTTCTAAATGTAATGTTTGAGAAACACAAAATGTAATTTTGCTATAGACCAATATAATCTGTTTCTACTAAATTCCAAGTAGTTAATAAAAATTGTTTTATGCTGTTTCTTTCATATTTTGTTCAGTCATACTCTTACTAGGATAGTGCTAGAATCATATCATCAACTATATAGGATTTATGCTGAAGATCATTACTATTCCTCTTGTTTATTATCTAAACACCTTGTATTTTTATTGAAGATACTGTGTAATTTTCTTCTCTTTGTGTCTCTTTTTATCTAACCAAAATAGATTAGATGTCATGATCTCAGCATCTAAATTTAGTAAGAAAGGCATTGCCATGTTTTTCCTTTTATCTTTATCTTTATTATCAGTTTTATTACTTTCTAACAACTTTTGTGGGTGGTCTAATGGTTTCAGTGGCCTTTCAAACTGAGATTACGACCCTTCTGCTGAAGTGAAGACCACCCAAATGTTGCAATGCTGTGTCTCAACAGAATGTGGAATAATGTTGCACAAGAGTAAAACTCTATCCCTCATACTGCTTAGGGCCTCTGGTATTCACTTATATTATCTTGGATATTATATTATCACTTATATTATCTTTGATATATTATATGGATTTGTTATTCTTTTTCATGATGAGTATTTAAAGTGCTATGTAAAATGTCCAAAAAGATCATTGCATAAAATTAATAATCAGATGTCTTCCGCATTTTCTGCAGCCTGTAAGCAAGGTACGCTCCATTCTGACTGACAATTATTGGAAAATTTTTACTTGCCTAGTGGGTTCTTATCTTAGCTCTAACACATGTTAGCCTATGCAGTTTCTTGTGGAAATTATAATTTTTTATCATAGTACAGAACACACAGCAAGTATACCTGTGCTGCCAAGCCTGTAGAAGATTTCTGAGTTTGTAATAGTGAGAAGTACAATTTTTCTAGTACCTCTCAATAAGAAGATTCTTTTTTCTCCCCTTTGACCATGTGGTCTCCCAGCATCTTGCATAGTTTTCTTACTGTCTATGGGGAACATCTAGATTATGATGCTCTGCATGTCCAATAGTTATATGTTACACACTCCTCCTGACCCTGGAAAATGCTGCTTTGTTCTTTTGTGTCTGATGGTATTGAATTACTCAGTAGGTTTTTTTTCCTCTGACATAGTGTTTCACTGGTTTCCTGGTAGCTATTTTCTTAATATCTTGAATTTGAATAATGTTATTACAGAGGATGATTTATTCAAGACCTTTTCACCTTCTTTGTATTTTCAGTGCTTAGTGTTTACACTTTTTAAAACAGTAGCATAATCAAATCTTTTAGTAATGCCTTCGTTCAGCTTTTATAGACACAGTCTTCCAAACACAATTTCCTACAGTGACTCCCCTAAACAAATCACCGTGTTCATGTAAGCACACCAATAACATTCTGGGACTGACAAGAGACACACTTTCTCTTTTGAATAGATTCTGTACTTTCTTTTCATCCTGATTCTGATCCTTTCTGACAAGGGTCTTGCGGCCCTCTCAGTGTCTGTATGAGAGAAATCTGCTGTGTTACAGTTCTAGGTCCTGCAGTACCCCTCATACTTTTGTGGTCATCAGAAGAACAGATCCCTCAAGTCATTAAACCTCCCTTTCCTCAAGATTTCTTGATTCCTGTTAATTTTTCTGAGAGGCAGGTGTTCAGTTCAGCGCCAGTATGTTGTCTTTCAAGCGTGTGACTATAATCACTGATACAGCCGCTTTCAAAAAGAGCATTGCTATTATTAGGATTAAAGCATTATACAAGAAATCTGTCCAGTGTTTGTTTCTATTTCCTTAATTATGATTTGTTGTTCGTTCTTGCCTACTGCTGTCCCTTGCAACTTAGTTTATCCAGCTTTCAAAGTCTACCAAAATCTCTGCTCCTTTGTTCCTCCCCAGAGTGCCTATGTGAAAAGAATCCCTCCTTTCAAAGGATTCTTGAATTTTACCGAGGAAGTTACTCATCAGTTTGGTAATGATCTTTGTGGCATTCAGTATTAAGAAGATAAGATTTTGCAAATTCTAGTGTTTCACTGGGTAGGTGAGAGGATCCTAAAGTTCAGTCAGCAGCAACATATATACATTTTTCTCCTTGAAATCCTCAAAATGTCACAAATAACAGAGTTTAAGTCATTACTGAACTCTGTAACTTATCTTTCAAAAAAAAAAAAATCCTAAAATCTGGAATTGTTCTCGAGGTAGTTACCCCATTAAAAGTATCACTCAAAGCCTTTTAGCTGGAAATGGATCTGATTCAAAATTCTTACTTTGGGATTGTACAGAATGGTTTTCTGTATGTGCTATGTTCTTTGTTATCCATGAACAGTGATGCATAGAGCTTGTTGTTCTACTATGTGTATAAAGAATGGTTATAAGTAAAATAATCTTCATTTTTAATTTAGGTGCATATTCTGAGAGAACAGGTTAGATTCTGCTATTTTTTTTCCCTGATTTTATTCACTCAGTTGACACATTGCAGAATTACTAATATGATTACTTGCACAATACAAGTGATCACAATGAATTGTTAACAAGAAACTAAAAGTTGAAAATTGTTTCACTGATATTCTTAGTACTCCTAAAAATTACAAATGTTTTCAAGGTTATCAATCCTGATTCACTGAGAAAAAAGTGGTGACATTGTCAGGAGAATTTATTCATCATGGAGAAAAGAGAAAAAAGGAAAGCTCCTATTTCCAGTTAAGGAATGGAATTACTCAGTACTAGTCCTGAGTGTGGAAAACTACATTTACTTTGTTTCTCACACATATCTCAACATGTTGTATTTTTGAAGACTTTAGAAAATGATACTTGAAAAGAGCTTTTTCCCAGATCTTCATTATTCCTGTTAGTCTTCAGTATATGTTTATGTATAAAACTGCTTGAATTTCACCAATACTTTATACAGCTACGATTTCAAAAACAGAATAATTGTATTTCTAGGAACAAGCACAATACTTATAGAAGGTTATCAGTAGGAATACTTTTGTGACAAAGTTAAAGAATTTACACAAACTTCATTTTCTACAAATACTATGTACTGATACAAGGCATTAGAAGGCAGACAATAGATAGGCACTTTTTTGCAACATTTTAACATAGTACGTGACCTTTTGGTTTTTCTGTCTTTAAGAATTTTCTTTAAATTTGTGGCTTCTCACAATGTAGTTATCACAAACACCTGTTTGTAGGCTCCCAGGTTCAGTTTTTATATTTTTGGCTGTCAAAACTGGTGAATTGGAGGGAAATGCAGATTTCAGTAAAAAAATATTACCTTAAGTTGCTTGGAAATTATTAAGGAAGGAAAAAATGAACCCATCTATACCTTTCTTTCTTTCCTGTTCCTCTCTCCTTTTAGCATCTGGTAGAGTTTTATCCTGTTTTGAACCAAGTCAGTTAAGAAATATTACTGTATGATTTGCGCCAATTTTTGAACCTCTAGAATTCAGTAGTTATTCTGTATTTAAAATCAACATGCACGTTATGCAAGACATTTCTGATTCTCTACTGGCTTCTAGGCATTTTGCCTTAATTAACTTTGGTGTCACCTGCAGCAGCATTTATTCTCATAATATCTCAAATTTTAAATAATGAAATAAAAATGCAGCAGAGGAAATACATATATCAGGTCCATAAATGGAAGGGCATCACAAAGGTGTCTCTGAAGGTATTGACTTCACCATAACAACTTGTACTGCAGTGCTGTACCTGACAACTTGCCAGAAAGTCTTTACCAATAAAGCTAACGATGCTTAGAGGGCAATGTTTGCTTGTTCTTTAGGTTTCAATGGTTTTCAATCTTTCTGCTGCTTTCCCCAGCTGCTTCTGTTCAGGAAGCTCTTTTAATGTGGAGCACTGTTAAATTAGCTGTAATAAGATTTGGACTGCCCTCTTTTTATGCAGGCATTTAGTTTTTAATTCTTTTTGAAATCATCACAATACATTTCTGGATATTACTTAGGCTTACATTAGTTATGAAACATTTTGCTCTGTACATCTATCTAACAATCTTTCTTCTCAGATTTGATAGTTATAAAAGGGTATGAAGGCAAAAAAAAAAAAAAAAGGATTTTCATGGTGTTTTTGTGTTCGACCCATCCAAGTTCATCTTGTCTTTGAAATTGCTTAGGCTTTCTGCCAAAAATATGATTTCTTATAAAATCTTCCTGCTACTTCAGGTCAGAAGCAGAAATATTGGATAGGCAGCCTATTTGACTTATCAGCTTTTTTCTTTGATCCTAATACAGATACAGCAGATGACAGATAAAGATGAAAAACAGAATAATGTGTCTATTAATTAAAAAAAAAAAAAGGATTTCAACCTACAAAATAGGTTTCTAAATAATTTACATTTTTTTCTTTGAAATATTCTGGTTATATTTTAAACCTGTTTCTCTTGTTTTGCTTACAGTTCATTTTTAGAAGAAAATTGTTTTACTTTCTTTGTAAATCAGATTCTGCAGAATAAAACAGATGAAAGTGTGATGTACAGGGATGTATCTAGTACACAGCATTTTCTTCACCATCCTTCTATAAGGAGTACAAGTTCTATTAAAAACAATATTTTAGCATCACTGTGTGGAGGCTTAGCTGAAATTAATCGGCCTTTTGCTATTCAAAGTGTCAAGTTGCTCTATAAGAAGTTTTATATTAAAGTTACAATATCTGAAGATGACAATCTGCATATTAAAAAAGAAGAATATTGTGGTCCCTCATAAACATAACAGAGAGCAAAATGCTTAGTTTATTGCATTATAAGGTTTATGATGTATTCAAATCTCTCCAGTGGTTATTTCTTCATTATCCCTCCAGTTAATCTCTTCCTCAGTATAAACAAACTAACATTTTTTTTTTGTCTTCTCTGCTGCTGGTTTTGTTTCTCTTTAATCAGCTCTTTACTGCAGAAAACATTTTTCTTCAGAGCTGCATGTGTAAGTTCTTATATTTGTGTACGCTCATGTTGTACCACAAAGATACCCCAGTGCCTTTCACTGTGCATGCAGCAGCCACTGATAATCTACTCTATCATCACTGGAGCCCCTTGGGTGTGATATTGCATAATAATTTCATGTATTATCATCATATGTATTCTAGAAGTAGAATAATTGGAGGTGAGCTAGAATCAGCATACATGCTAAAATAAAATATTAAAACCATCCATATAGATTTTTCTCTGCCTTTTTCACAGCTTTTATGTTTATTCTTTCTGATTTCAGCAATGATTTCCTATTCAACATCCAACTTATATTGCTGCTGTTGAAATTCTAAATCCTATAGGTGTTCTTCCTCTGACTCTAATACATAAAGGCTGCTGTAGGGAATAGGTACCATGTTACCTAAAAGTTAATTTTATATTTGCTTATGTAAATGCTTAATTGCATGGTAATTGAAATAAATATGTAATATAATTAAAATAAATCCTATTAGTTTACAACTTTTAAGTTAAAATTTGTATGGAATATACATTTTAAATATTTTAAAATTTGTTTATATGTTATTTTTATAATTAAATCAAAATTATGTGAGATACATTAGTTGTGTGCTTAGTAGTGGCTAGATGTGTGGCTGGGGCAATAGTGATTAAAGACAGTGAAGTTTATAATGGTTTGTTGGCAGGCAGTGTACCATAATGGAATGGCAGTCGATGGACATCTGAGTTGCTACACTTCAAAAGTCAAACTTCAATCATTTTCAAAGGAAATAGCCTGTTTCCAGTTTTTATTTTTATCTACCAAATTCCTTATTTAACACATTTTTTTTGCTTGCCTTCCCCTTTCTATCTTTTGGGGCAGAGTGAGGATAACATCACTGTAAAAGTAAGCACATTCGGGAAAAAAAAGGAAGAAGCTAAGTGTTTCTTCCTTGTGTCATCCTTCCTCCTGCTTTTGGAAATCCATGTGTAGAAGATGGACAAGTGCATGAAGGACGGATGACTTGCATCATAAGAAATATGTTGCAGTCAGCAGAAAATAGCAAATGATGTGCTGAGATTTAGAAGAAGGTGTCTTCTAGAAAAAACATTGGCATTGGACATTCTTCTAGACATGAATTCTAATGTAGTCTGATAGTGCATGGAAGTTTTCACTTTGTTTTATTAATTGCTAGGTAATTTCTGTTAAATTAGTCATCTGCTCTATTACAGCATCTTGATGTGCACCAGAAACAACTTGAGAATTGTCCTATCAGCAGGCAGATCACAGACATTTTCCATCTGAAATGAGTTTGGAGAGAGAAGCCTTAAATGCTATTCAGTCTCCTGGATTTATTCTTGATTCAGCCTCACTGCTGAATTGAAACTTCCAACCCTCACACTTTGTATTTAAGCGTGCTATAAAGCTAAACAGGTGAAGGTCATTTTTTCATACAGACATGGGGTGAAATAAGAGATATAGGTGAATGATGTATGGATCTGTGTTACAGCTATATCCTAAAACATGGCAAGAAAAGCATGATCTTCGCTTCCTTGGACTTTCATACCCTAATCTGATAATTGGTATGACATATTCTGGTTGTCTTTACAGTAAAAATTTACACCATGCAAAAGGGACCATTCCCTATGAGGAGTAAAAGGATGTCCCTCCTCTTTAACAAGGGTAAATGTGTCATAAAGCGTTTGGCATATTTCTGGTCAGAAAACTGTAAGGCTTTTTGTGCTTGACTCCCAATCGTATATACTATTTTGTAAGTATATCATTTTCATAATCTGTTTTTCGTAATTAAACATTTACTATTTGTGCAGTTCAAAGACCAAAGAGGATTTCATGGCCAAGATGAAGAAAATCATGCAAGGTGATTAGAACAGAAATATGTGAATTCTTTATGCATCTTATTTTGCAATATGCCCATTGCTTTCCTTGATAGTTATGGTCTGTGTCCTGTGACTCACAGGAACAAACACTGGCAGAATTGCAGCTCTGATTTTTAAAACAATGTCCTGCAGCATGAGTCAGGGTTTAGATCTGGCCTTTGTCCTTCCTTTGCCTTTGTTCTTAGCGTTCTCTTCTCTTGCCCCGTGGTTACAGCCTCTCAGAACAGTATATTCCTGGTTTAGGGCAATTCGTTCCTGGTGAATGCCAGGGAAAATTATACAGGATACCAATTTGTCATTTCCTCATTAAGTTTGTTGAAATGGGCACTTTGAAAAGCCATCTCCAAATTCCCTGCCTTCAATGACACCTCTCTGCAAAGATAGCTTACTAAGATTGCCTCTGATTTCAAGGGCCATCTTGCTTAAGATGTGTCATTGATAAACTGTGAAGTTAGTATCTTCCCCAAAACAAGCATCATCTTTGAATAGAGCTTCAGCACCTAGGATGGGTGGCACAACTTGAAATATAAAAATATGAAATCATTGCATTCTTCATTAAAAATGGAACCACCATCCATCTGTAGGGATAATACATCCTTTACAAAGTAGACTGCAGATAAAATTGACGTTTTTGTTTTTGTTTTCGTTTTCTTTGTTTTCCTGCAAGATCTATTGTTCATTCACTGCTGAATTGCCTTAAGCGGTATAAGCTATAACCAACTTTTTATTTAGCAATAGAGTACTAAAGGTTATTTACATATGCAGTGACCATGTTTCTCTTCCTGTCCATGCTGTCCTTTATGAAAGCAATTTAGCATCCTAAGATTTTTATTTGAGAATTAGAGATAATTTAAGAATTAGAGATAACATGTGTTTCTTCAGGAACTCAAGTTTGAATTGTAATTTTACCTTCTTAATCAACTAGTATAATTTTTGAGGACTAAGTGCTTGGCAGAATGGATACTGTATAATTCTGTCAATATGTAGAGTGTGCTACAAAACTACGTGGCCACTGGAATAGCTTTTACATGCACAAACACACAGTCCTGTCACCTACTGAATTCCCCTGTCAGACCCATACAGTACTCTAAGGTTGGCCATGGGATGATTGCAGGATTTAGTTAGATGCATACTAAGGTACTTAATTTATTTCACTGTTTGATAATGATCCTGTAATACATTCCTCCATGCACTGCTTAATATTCCTTTTAACTAAAGCATTTTAAATTTGTTGCTGAAATTGACTTTGAGGATGTTGACTTCATTGCACACAATTTAGGAGAGATAATATAGATGGTGGAGAAGATAGCTGCTCCCACTACAAACAGTGAGCTGGCTAGCATAATCGGATCAAAGAGCAAAATGCCAAACTATCCCATTGGAAACCAGAAACCTCTGCTTACAGAGGGTTGAAAGTAATATAAATATCTTTGTGCAACTCTTTCTAGCTGAATACTGCTGTGCAGCATGATATATCATCATCCTGCTGCTGCTGAAATTCAGATTCATAGTTTTCAGTTGTGGTTCAGGTTTATTTTAGATTTGTTTGCAATTTGTGTCTTTTTTTTCTTTATTTTACTGTTTGTAAGAGCAGCAAGCTCATTGCAACAAAAAGGGTGAAAGTCAATAAAAATCTGATTGTCATCCTCTGTACTAGGGAGCAGGGAGAGTTAAAGGAGTACTGTCAAATCACTAAGACCAAATTATAAGTTACATAAATGAAATGAAAAAGCTTGCTATTGTTATTTGTTTCTGAGGTACTAACCTACTTTAGAAATGTTCAAGGCTTAAAAGGCAACTGGATTCTACACCCAACATTTTCTGTACTAAATATAATGTACTCTAATGATAGGTTTAAAATTGGATGGTAACAAGATCATAATACTGTTCAAGGTGAAATAGAAGAAGGGAGAAAATTGCTATGCCTTGTATGGTAAAAAGTAAACAGAATGTTCCTTAATTTTGAGTAGTACAAGATGTGATTAGTAACATGGTTATGAGCTATCTCTTTAAAATCCTTCACTTTAATAAAATTCCTGAAATCTCCAGTTCTGAAGACTGGAGATGCTGCGCATTTCCTGTAAATGCTTGGTGCTGCCTTTTATTATGCCTGCATTGGTTGTACTCCAGATGGTATTGATACATTTTGGCATATACATCTTTGTGGCTCTTGTGGGGGCAAAAATAGGAAGGATAATCCTGCTCCTGGAAAATAAAGCATTTCAAGATGAGGCTTGTATGTTATACTCAAAGCAGGAAAGTTGACTACAAAAGGATGTTGCATATCATAGACGTGATAGCTCACCTTAATTATGTTTTACTTTAAAGAGTTGTTCACATCTTTTTTTCTACTTGAGTTATACCCGGTTAGAAAATCTGACTAAACAGCTTTTTGTTTGTTTGTTTTGAATTCTTGCAGAGGAAGTGTTCTGTAGAGACCAAATGTGCTCTATTTGTTACACTTTTGGTTTATGGCTAAATATTTTTGTTTTTCTTCAGTACTGTAGAGTTGTCATTAACTGGGATTAGAGGAAGGGTTGTTGTTTTTATTATTATTATTTCATCTGGAATAAATTGTGTAAGAGCGGACTGATTGTGATCTCTGCCTTCTGCATACTAGCTTTAACCAGCAGACAGGTGATGTAAAAATGTCCAAGGAAAAAAATATATAGTAAAAATGGCCTTTATGTATGTGACTTTAATCAATTTACTCTTTATAAGAGTACCTGCTCAATTCAAGTGAAAGGCATCACTTCTGTGGGTTGGCAGATGTGGTTCTTTGGTGTGTCTGAAAGAAGCTTATGTGCTAATATCCGGATAGAAGATGGCTTTTAAGCTCTAGTACATCACGGATCAGAGCAGCATCTGCACTGCCTGCCTCTGTGCTTCTGTGATTTGTGCTTTGGCTATCCACTTGATGATATTCCTAGTGTTTTTCGGGGGCTGAGTTTTGTATTTGAATTAATTCTGTTTGTTTCACGGTAACAGAAATGGATTTGATTATACTGAGTTATCTTTTTGTAAACACATAGAGGTAAACTTTGTATTATGCTGCATTCAGTAAAATTAATCTGCTTCTAAAATGCAGTTTTATTAAAGAAAGACCTCTCAGCCACCTCTCTGCATTGATGCTGAATTAGAGGAAAAAAAAAGACAAGGGAGAAGTATTTGGCTGTATTTGCTATTAGTGTATGCTGTAACTGAACACTGGACCGTGTTACTACTTATGCTCAGTGTTCCTGAAGCTGAAGATACATAGTCATGATTCCCAGCAAGATTTTAGTCTACCACAACACTTCTGGGGGAACACGTACAGAGACCTATAAAATTACTAGAAGGCGTAAAAAGTCTTTTGGAGAATTGTTTCAGAATGGATATCGTGTCAAAGCTGGACGTAATGTCCCTGAAAAGGAAGAGCAGCAAACTTTGCGAAACTCCTTGGTGTCATGTTATAGGGTCGGCTCCTACTGGGGTAAGGTCCAACTCTAACTTCAAACGTTTTCTTCAGAACTGTAGTTTGTGATTCTGTCTGTGGTGCTAGTGTTACTCTCTTCTGCAAAGATACTCTGTTTAATTTTCTGCTTCAAAATAATACTACAGGCTTTCTATTGCCTTAAAAATATCTTCCCCAGTTTACAAAATGTGCCACTATCTGTAGTATCCCCCTAAAGGGGAATCAAATTATCAATTATAGAATGGAATAATATTTTCTTTACTCAAGTATGGGATGTAATATTCTGCAGTAATTGTGCTATTAAGAAAATGATTCAGATTATTTTTAGAACTACTGTAATTATTTCAGCAGGTATAAATGTAAGCTAAAGAAATGTGCAGCAGAGGTTATTAAGGACGGATTTGATATAGTGTTGTTTGAATGCTATTAGTATACAATCTATGTAGATTATGAAACCCGATGCAGTTTTACTCTTCTGAGTCATAGGTTATTTTCTCCGTTTGTACACTTGCATAATACAAATGGGCAGAGAAGTGTATCAGAATATTTTGTGTTGTTTCCAAGGGAGGGCAGATTCTGTACATCTCATCCTATTTCTTCTTGTCTTCCATGCCAGTGTTCCTTGAGCTGTTATTTTCAAACCTGTCCTGTTTTGCCCACTCCTGAGAGTGGAATCTTGGGTTGCTCTGTGGAGCTATCTGAAAGCGTTCAGGACAGAAGGATTTTTTCATCCTTAAAGTCAACTCTTCATTACATGTGTCTCAGGAAATGTTAAAAATTTATTTCCAAAAGATGAATACTTGTTTACTTAAACTGTATATTCTCAATCAAATATAAGGTTGCAATAATCATTGATAGGCTTGATGAATAAGGAAATCATGTAGTGAAAATAGCATTCAGGTTGTTAAAATGCTTATTGTATATCTAGATGCTCAAATAATAAAGGTATCTTAAAACGAGTAACAAGACCATTTGGAAATATTTCAACTGATCCTGAAGTGGTAATTTAGTATGTTGTAATAAAATGCTGTTAAAAGAAAAATTATACAAGAAAGAGATTAGTTTAAAATAATTTTAAGAAACAGCTCAGTTGAAGTGCTTGTGGGTGAAGGGTTTGCAAAGAATAGAAATAAATTCAAAAATCCCTACAAAATCCCTGGAGATGTGCATTAAATTCTTATCCCAATACTTTTGAATATGCTATTGACAAAAGCAACAACACATGGAAAGGAAAAGAGATCGTGTATTTCTTTGATGAAAAATTATGTCATGAAAGAAAACCCTGTCCAACTAGATTAACCTCTCTTGTGTAGAATGAGAAGATATCCCAACTTGTACTTCTTTTTGTAAACTGTCTCTAAGAACAGGTAATAATTTGGTTGTGCTTTCCTTCCCTTCCATTTTGTAGATTTACAGTTGCAAATTTCCATTGTTGGGGTTTTTAACATATGACTAATCCTGATTGCTGTTGTATACTAACCTGGTTGAAAGCATCAGTTCAGTAGAGACACAAGCATAAACTGCCTGATAACCAGGAAAATTCAATATGCAGCAACTTACAAAACTTAAATGCAGCATAAAACTTTTTCTTCTTCTTTTTCTGTAAATGTCATAGAGAAGAATTTCTAATTTTAATTTCAATGTCACTGGTACTTTTCAGCTGGCTTTATGTAACCAAATAGCTTGCTCCTTGCTTTTGGTAGTTATCTGCCTTAATACAGTATGGAAATAAATAATATGCCTTTCCTTCAACTCTTCAGTCTTTGCCCTAAGGTATTGAAGGAATTTGGTTTGATAATCATAATTGTCTAAAAAAATCTGTGAATCCTTTCACTCTCTCCTGGATATAATTTTAGCTCAAGGAAACTAAAGCGGACCTTAGTGATGTGTTTCAAAGCTGGAATCTCTTGATCACCTAATCCTTCCATTGCTGTTTTATAGCTCTAAGAAATATAAAATCATAGGACTGCAAAATTTCTGGGAAAACAGATAATTTGCAGAATTCATTTATTTCTCCCAAAAGGAAGTTATTATTTGTATGTGCTTTCTTGAAGTCTTTGCTTTTTCCATACTAGGTCAAATATATGAGAACTTGAAACGTAAATGTTTTTAGGGGTGTATTCTCTTTGAATGGAAGACTGTAGAAATCCTAAGGTATTTGGCTAAACAGCTGTGGCTGACTTAGAATGCTTCCCTTGGCTGCGTTATCACAGCTGAGTTGATGAGTGGGTAAAAAAAAAGATGACCAACTGGCATCAGTAAATGGTCAAATTAAGCTACAGGATTTGTAAGAAGAGCGAAATCAGCTTGTATGTGTCAGAATTAACTGCATGTATGGTTTGGAGAAAAAAAAAAAAGATTTCTAAATTGGTTTCGTTAAACACAGTATTTTTGCACAAGCCTACTATATTTTAGTAGGGTATCATTGTCGTAAAACAAAGGAATAGAAGACTTTTATTTCTCTGGCAGTAGTGAGAAGCATAAATATTTACTTTTTCACTCCTTTTTTCAGATGCCTATGTTAATACACATGCAGCAGAGTAAGAATTTTGATAAAAGCACTTTGAGTAGATCAGCCATATCAGGCCCTTGATTTCATATGTGTTTTTTTTTTTCTAATCAGAGAGCTTTTCTACCTATATTAAAACTTTATATTTATATTTATTACTATATATTGTAATATAGAGAATTATAGTTTATTCAAGTAAGATCCCATAAGAAAATTCCAAAATAACATGTGTTGCTAAGGAAAAGGAGAGTGGTGTCCATTCAGCATTTCCCTTGATTTAGAAGACAGGACCCAGTTAAATGTCAAAATTAGAATGGACTTTATTGAAGTACACATGAAATTGACCCAACGTCAACTATTAATTATATTATTTAACTACAATTTTTTTTTACATTAATTTCATATTAAAAGAAAGAATTATTCCCTACATGAATAAAATGCACTTCCAGGAAAGAAGGCTGCACACATTCCTATCAGTAGATACAGAGCTGACAGAGCATTGGGAAAAAAAAATAGTGAAATTTTTAATAGGTTCCCATTACAGAATTTTGGTTATTGTTCTTGATGAGTTGGTGGGACAGAGTTATAAATGAGTCAGTAATTTGAGAACAATAAAATAAATAGTCATAGAGGATTCTGTTACTGTTTGCATGTCGTTAATTTTCAGAGCTGAGCCTCTCTTTGTGGACCCTTTTTCAATTACTGCTCCAAAGTTAGACTCATCAGAAACGAAAGCAAGTTAAAAAGAAAAGATTTTGATTTTCTGTGGATTTATAGAAATTGAACATTTAAAAAGAAAATCACACCAAGGCACGAATACCTACTGAGTAATTTAGCCCATTTTTATTTTGACAGCAGTTTCAGAGCCACAGGCTTACTGGTGTGGAGATTACTGTGTCATCGGTTTACAGATGCATAGATGATTGTGAGTGCACTTTGGCATGTCATTAATACTAGCACCAGGATGAAGTGCTCTTTGGGCTTTTCCTCTGGGAAATACTCAGTTCATTCATCAACCCCTTATGAAGTACAAGATGACACTGGTAATCATATATTTAAGGGTAAAGTCATTTCAACTGGGTTTTATGCTTACAAATTTTTTTCCCAGCAGATGCTTTTTGTAATCTATTTGAAGAGGAAGACCAAAACCTCTGAGTTAGTTAACTGCACTCTTTCACAATGCACACAATTTATGGCACAGGGCTCAGAGCACAGAACACCTACTTACAAAGACACTGTTGGCTTTGAAACATAGCTGTTCAATAAGGGGAATTCCCCTTTCTTCTTTGTTTTGGTTCAGGTCAGATTCATGGTTGGCCTAAAGGCTGCAGAAGGTCTTCAAACCATATAAACTATTAGAGAGATGTGCACACTGGCACACTGTGCAGTGTTGCTTTCCCCACTTTACTATGTAGAGCTATTTTGGCTGAGTGACTCTTCAGTGTATTAGATGGGGAATGAACACTGCAGTGATCTCAGCAGTAGTTGCTTTCACTGAGAGACAAAAAATAAGCATTTGCCTGCTTCACCCTTGGGAGCAAGGTAGTATGAGTACATGCAGACAGGGTTCTTGCAACCTGCCATCTACAGCTCTCATTTGCATGATCCAGCTCTCTCATCCTTTTTGTTCAGATCAGTTTTCACAGTGCTCTTTTACAGTGTTCTGGAGTACCTATTTGTTATGAATGCTGTTGATTTTCCTGCCTGAAGCAGGCATCCTCCCCGCTGAGCTGCCAGCCTTTCAGCTTGTTTGCAAACTATCTGCATTTCCTAACCATGGCCCGTGCTGAGAATGCTATTCCCCGACTCAGCTTGTTTCCTTCGGAGCCAGTTTCTTCTGCTCTCTGGCAGTACCATCAGTCAGTGCCAGAAGGATTTAGAAGCCCTCAGAGGGCTAGATGTTGTACTGAAGGGAATGACAAAACTCTGAAGGGAGCCAGTAGTTTCATTGCTAAAATCCAGCTCCTTCCCGCCGAGGCAGATTACAGTCCTTGCTAAGAGCTTCGGCAGGAGCAGGGACCGGCAGGGCAAACAAAAGTGTTTTCCTGCAGAGTTGGTTCTGCTGATGAATTGAGTTTGGTGTAGTGCCTCTACCTGGTTTGAAAATAATGTAATTTCTATGGATATTGAAAATACTTGAAATTCATCATTTTTACAGGCTTCAAAGGTGAAGTGATTTTGACTCTATCTCATAAACATACCTGCTTAATAGAGAACTTTTGAACAATACAAAATGGCTTTTTGTAATATTAAAAAAAATCTTTTAGCATGTCCAGTTTTTCTCCAAAAGCTAATAAAACATAAAAATGTTTTCTATGACATTTTCTCTAATATCTACAAACTATGAAGGAATAGCATCAGATAGAATCATAGTAATTATCTGTGAAGTTTTTGCTATCTCATCTAGAGGACTTGCTTTTTCCTAGTGTCTTTTCACAGGGTGAAATTTCCTGTGAAATTCTCTATTGTTGCTAGTATACTGGAGCTCGCAGAATATTTGCAAGACAGAAAATCATATAAAAATCTTAGGTAAAGAAACCTAATAGCAAAATTGTTCAGGTCTTGAAAATGGTGGAATACTGAAAGGGGTTCATATGCCATCAGGATACAGATAACTGTAATTTTCATCTCATTTTTATTCTTCATATTTGAACCATACTGAGTGGATAATACACTGAGGTTTCTGAAGATCAAAATTTGACCTTTTCTGTGTAAGAATTGCTTTAGTTGTAAATCATTGTCGCATAAATGATCTCCCAGACAAGATAGAGAGGTTAGAAGGCGATTCTATACATGGCAGTTCTATTTGTAGATCAAGAACCCTGGCTGCTTGCATACCTTTTCTAAATGTTAGTCTCTGTAGAAAATTTTTTCAAGTAGTGTAGGCAGTAGCAAATGCAGAATTCAGTCTGTAATGATTTTCTTCTTAAGCAAAGAATACATTGAAACCACCCTGTCCTTGGTGTGTCATTTGGTGTCTCAGAACCTGAAGTATACCTTAAGCATTATTAGTGTTTGGTAATAGAGGTTTCATTTTAAAATGTGTTTTTCCCCATTTTTTTAAATCATTGCAACAAGTAATAGCCTTCTCATAAACTTCTCCTCAAATGCTATGCAATTTGTTTGAATTAGGATATTTCTTTGTACCGATAGTTTCTGAAAAAGTTCCTAGGTTCCTAGTTCCTAGCTGAGAAAAGTCAGCATTGCTGGTAGACTTCTGCTCCATCTCTACCCTAGGGCCTCCCTTTTGAAAGGGCGTAAGTACGAGTTGTGGGAACCACTGCAAGTGGAGCAGAGAGAGGTTTCCCGCAGTTTGAAAACTATGATCGTAAATGTCCCTCCTTTATTTGCTAACGGGGGTGAAGTTTAGAATCAAGCATGAATTTCTTGCTTTGCCTCCTAGGTACCACATCTACTTTTTAAGGGATTAATCCTCAGAATTTCCCAGTGAGTCATTAATTAAAAATAAACTTTATATCCCTTTAGTATACAAGCAAGAGTATTTTTCTACCTTAAGGCTACTTATGAGCCTTAACAGGAATAAAAATACTATTTAAGAGATTTCTTAGAGTATTGTGGAAATGATACCTTGGTTTAACAAGCATCTTGCTACATAACAGCATCTCTGCTTATGAAGAGAACCTCTGGACTCCACCGACTTGTCAGGATGAGTCCTTACTTAAGTCTCTAGAAATAAAAAGTTTTGCAGAACTAAAAGTGAGTAAAATAAACAGGAAGAAAGAGAACATATGAGGTACAGCTGCCCTGGACGTAAGCCTAGTAGTTACCATACTAAGTTATGCAATTTTAAGTAATTTGGCCCTACTCTCTACTAAAAATTATCCCTAAAGCCTTTCATTTAATTTTATAAGCTTCATGCAGATATAGTACATAGTGCACCTTTATTCATATGCTGAAGATCTGCAGCAAAATTATTTAATATCAGCCTAAGTATCTCTTAATAATTTAAGCCCTTAATCTTTTAAGGTATTTTCTCTTGCGTACGCACTATCTATTTCCTCTCCTTCTGTATGACTGTCTGGCTTTGCTGTTGTCTGTGAACTGCTATTCAGGCAACCTGGTATAAATACAAAACCTTTATAGAAGTCTTTACATCTTTAGTGACCGGTGTATAATCTGGAGCTATAGTTTTAGCTTGATGGAAAGAAGTATATTAGATTTGTAATTTATAAGACAGCATGTGTGCTTCTTCAGTTCTCCTGCCTCAGGTTTTAGAAATTAGGGTGGGGACAGTGAGTATTATTATAATAAAACACTTTCTACGTCATTAAGATTTGCCAATTTAATCAGGCATATCCACAGTCTAGTTTAGCCAGGCTATCAGGTCTTCTGACCATAATCTGTTATTTTTTACTAAGCAAAGTATGATCTTGGAGAAGTGAGAAGTTTCACATCTGCAGGCACTTTTGACAGTCTGGAAGAGGACATGTGTGCTAGCACTACCAAGTGAACCTCAGTAGGGCTTTCTCCTCTTAGCTTTCTATTCATTTATCTTCTCTCATTGCTTCCTACATAGTTTAAGGCTTTCTGGTAGGGTGCTAGCTATTAAAGAAATAACTTGGAAATAATTTAAAAAAAAACAGTGAGGATCTTCGAACCATTAAATATGGAAGAATGCTGCAAAGGTATTTGACATTTTGCATCTTGATGTCATTTATTGCTGTCCTTGTGAATTGAATGTTCTGTAATCTGGATTATTCTGTACTAGAGCTAAATTTTTGTTTGTTTGTTTTTTATGCAGGTTTAAGATTTTTAAGAGCCCTTAGACTGATACAGTTTTCAGAAATTTTACAGTTTCTGAATATTCTTAAAACAAGGTAAGTTTTGCATGCTGTTCCCTTATGTTCTGAGTAGCTGCACCAGTGATAGAACATGAATCATTTACATCTTTGGTGTTATTAATTATATATATATACCTATATATATATATTTATATATATTTTTTACTTTCCTCAAGTAAATATATTAATATATTTTTTACTTTTCTCAAAAAAAACATTTGCTATCTTAAAACCTTTTTCAGCTAATGAAAGATTTATTTAGGCATTCATTTAATGAGTAGATATTTGACTTGATAGATTTTTATACCTGACATATCAGAGTGAGACTGAGCAATATGAATTACAGGATGATTAAATATTCTTTCTTTCTGCATTACCAGTCAATATGCTTGCTTTGGGGAAAAAAAACAGAAATTACAATTCACTCAGCAGATTAGAACTAAAAAGCATTTTAAGAAATAATCATAGTGGCTCTATTTCAGTCTATTGGAACAGAACATCCTTCTTCACGCATGAAAACACATTAAAAACTAATTTTACACTCACCTGTCTTTGTATTGCGTTCATCGTCATTAGCATTCCCCTAGTATCTAGAATACTCTGTTACTTTCTTTCACTGAGTCTACATGGTGTTTTTGGAGATGCTACAGTTCTTACAAGTACCTCACTTTGAACAACTTAACAAAACAACAACAATAACAAAAACCTTTGCCTCCCAGTTGCAGAGGTTTTGTCTCGTCGTTTACTAAAATGCTATAGCTGAAGCATGAAACCCAATTTCTGGTATTTGTTTTTCAATTACTGTGAACTCATTTCTAAAATATTTCACTCTCTCCCTCTACATATCTGCTCTTCCCCAGATGAAGATATATGCATGAAGGCTTTATATGCTAGTATCTGTATTTGCTGCATTAATTGGGAGTGAAGAGCAAATAGATTCTTGAAATGTATATAGACTTGTAGTATACAGCTGTTTCCTTCAACTCTTAATCTTAAAACTTTTCTCCTTGCTGTGAAACTCTTATTTGTGACAGAATGGGCAGTTTTTGTCAACAAAATAACTCACATTACGAACATGTAGGAAAGATACAGCCCAAGGACTTAGAATGCTATTAGTTCAATAAGGAAGGAGAATAATTTCACAGATGCTCATAATATCTCATAAATTTGTACTGCAACAAAAGAAACCCACCTCACTATATGTCCTACTAGTCAGTGGAAGATTCCCACAAACTCAGAGACTTCTGGATAAATGTTAAAAAACCTTCAACAGTGTGATGATCCAGATTCATAAATGAAGAGATACTGCATTAACAACATTCATATTATTCAAAGCTGGCACATTCAAGGTGGATTTGTTTGTTCAAATAACATTTATATAGTGTCAAAATTTATTCCCAGATTAGATACCGTGATTTATGTGAATATCTTAGCATCCATAAATCCTAAATTCTGATTATTAGAAAGCTTTTAAAGCAGAACTTCCTTCCATGCCTGCCTGTCAGTTTTACTGAGCTGGTTGACCCCCTAGCAGTTTGTCACTGCACTATTTATTTAATTTACAAGCAATCAGTGACTCGAAATGGTTTTGCATGTGTCTCCTTGTTTCTAGTCCAGCAACAGGCAGACACATCTGCTCTCTTGTGTATCTTAATACACTTGAAATGGAGTAAATAGTTTGGAGTACTGTTGATGTACACAAACTCTTATTTCCTAAAACAAATGGGCCAAAATACAATATAAGAACATCCTTGTTTTAATTGATTGTCTTTTGTGAATTTAACTTCTAAAAAATGGTACAACTAGTGAGATATGTTCATATGTTCAGCATTTTAAGTACTATCACCAACAAACCTATTTAGCATGGATGTTCTGTGTGGTGGGTACCAGTTTGCTGTTACAGTAGCAAAGTAATATTTTACTGAGAGTTTGTACTTCATTATTAATATTTCTGAGAAAACATCAAAGCAAGATTCTGAGCTGTTGTGGTTAAAGGACAGTCTTTAGCAGTTCTACGAGAGTTAGAAAAGAAGAAAAAAAAGTTTAAATAAAATCCACTTTCCTCAATTCTGGCCATTTTTCAAAATCCTGCTGTTGATCACTGTTTAGCTTAAATAACTATTTTGTGTTTTATATTTTCAAGCAGTCACTTAAAAGTAATAGATGTGGTTTTGCTGGGTGGTTTTGCAATTTCTAATGTTAAGAAAGTTTAGCAATACTCTTTGAAAGTTTTAAGGAATTTTGTAGTAAATTTGAAAATATGAAGAAAAGGATTATAGACAGAACCTGAATTGCTGAACTGAAATTCAGTATTTCATTACTAGCTCTGAAATGAAATACTTAATACTGAAATTGAAATAATGAAATAATTCTATTAATAAATAAAAATAGTTAGTGCTGTTTTTTTCAAAAAATATGCCAAAAATAATCTGCTTAAAGTTGTATGTATTCATACAAAAAAAAATGAACAAATTCTGCTACAGGCACAGTACAGTTAATTGTCAGTATCTACTGAGAAGAGGAGAAACTGAGAAGATATGAAGAACACTGATGTGTCTTTTTTCATATTTGGCACTGTGGTAAAAGAAGAAATTCTGTCCTCCTCCCCAACCCCCCTTAAAATAAAGGATTTACCCTAACTTCTAAATTTAAATTACTGCTGGAAGTAGTGACTGAGATATAAGGATTAGAGGAAGAAATCCCATTCATAGGGTGGACAGAAAGGCCATTCAAGGCAATAGAAACCAAAGGAAGAAGAAGAAAAATACAAATAGAGACAGAGACTAGTATCTTCTGGTTTCTAGCCCTTCTACAATAATGTGGGGATGTTAGATCATTTTTAGAATGTCTGTAAAATTATTAACTGTATTTATAAAGAAACTTTAAGGCAAAGCAGGGTTCTACAGCACCCTCTTATAAGCTTATACCAACAATCTATTTGTTTCCCAAATTTGAAATTAAGTACAAGTTACTCAGAATATTTTTCATGTATTATAAGAAATAGAATACACTGTGCAATGTTTGGTTATAATTTCTCCCCTTTTCTGTTTTCAGAAATACATTTCAATAAAACTGCAGGGGCTTAGGGCTCACAGTAAGGGATTTTACACAGATGTTGGAAAAAGCTTAAAGAGCAGGAAAATGTTAGTGACTAATCCTTCATCTATATTTAGACTCTGGCAGAAATGCAAGAGTGTTTCATAGAGGACAGATAAGGTACATTTTTTTAATAAACCTCCATAAAAAATAAAATGCACCTAATAAGACATGTAAATACTCAATTGTTAATGACTGTTGTCATTTTCTTATAGTAGTAGATGACCAAAAGACACTGTAGTATCAGGAGTTTCTGCTGTCCCAAATTGAAGGACAATAGTCAGCCTTTCGTAATGGAGCTTTGCATTAGCATGAATGCTACAGTTTTGTTTAATCTAAGGGCTATGGCTGAATGACATCACCAATAAACATTAATCTACAATAACTTTAGAAAGAGAGAGATAGGGAATATTTCTTAATGTGCATCAACATTAAATGCAAAATGGCTGGTTTAACATCTTAATAATGAGTATCGTAATTATTACAGACAAATATTATACATTATCTTTTCCTAGTTCCCAGAGATGCCTATTGACTGTAGCTCTTTGTTTTTTTTCAATGAAACTGATGTCTGATTGACTTTTCTAAGGTCATTTCTAAACTTTTATAAATTTATGCACTTTCATTGTCCTAAAAGTATTTATGAACAGAATATTAGTTGTATTACTGTAAAACTGCTATTATTGACTTATTATGAATTTTTATTTCACTTTCAGTTGTTCTGTAATCATATTGTTTAGCTTATGACTTTAAAAGGATATACTATCTTGCCTAAATATTTTTGAAAAATGTAGTATGAAGTAAACCAATGCTTGCTTCTAATTAAGCATGTAAGTTAGTTCTCTGTGTCTGGCTAGAAATGGGCTTCTAGCTGGTTTTGAAGTTCATACATGAGTGTGTATTTTACCAGATTATATTTCTAGTCTTCAGATCTTGTCACAATTAAATTATTTGCTTTGTGAGTAAATGCAGAGGTTTATATAGGAGCAGTGGAAAAAAAATTAACTTGAATATCACTGCTCTTCCTATTGCCTTAGGGATTTGACCCACTAAACTTGCTTGAAAATAACTTGTGTTCCTGGAGCAATTTATATTTATGTATTTACATTTATATATTTTGTGTATGTTACACGCGCACACATCTATATCATATATATTTATTCTGAGTACTTCAGTGCAGATAACTAATTTGTGCATGAATGCAGCTGTAATTACTGTGCTCATTTTGTGCATGCGTCTTGCAGGATACTTTATGCAGAGTGCCTCTGGGTATGCTTGCCTGGCAAAGTGTGGGGACTTATAGTTAATTCAAATTCTAAGGTTGGAACTGACCTGATTTGGAGGGCAATAGCAGTGCAGGGGTAGTGCCATGGTGCGCAGCACAGAGTAGCATCCATTGATCCTTAGCATCTACCAACATGTATGCCGTCTTGCAGGAGGCAAGCTTGGATTTCACCCATGGGGATATCAGTCCCTTGGCTATTGAAGTTTTGATGTGATGTTTCTTGAGGAAACTATCTTGCTTAACTAATTTGCATGAAAATTGTACCTCAGTCTTCTCTTTTCGAGCATGTTGCTTTAGGAATAATTGTAAATTTTCTAAACTATCGTGCTTTCTTAGAAATGTGCTCTCCAAAGAAAGCCAGATCAAATTTCAATATAGTTCCCAGGAGTTGGTGAAATCACTAAGACATCAGTAATACATAGACTTCATTTTCTTGTGATTTGTTGAACATCCTTGTTAGTTTTTCCATTTTTACTGATTTTTGTAGGACACACAAGCTTTACAAGCTGAACAAGCTTGTAAAAGCTGAACAAGCTTTACTAGCACCTTTTTTGCGGTCTCTTGTGCATGGCATTTTCTTGATGAACTCAGGGTGAAAGGAACTCAGAGGAAACCAAATGATTTTTGAATAAAGAGTAACTGTATTTCACTTATTTGATTATGAGTACCTAAATGTAGTTTAGGTTTCCATTTGTCATCTGTTTTCCAGCTCTCAAATGAATGGATTTCTTAGATTGCTGCTAACTCCATGTGGTAATTCTTTCAAGGTATCTAAATGAGGCATATGCAAACTGAGTAAAGACAAAATTATGCAGATTTTGCATAGGCTGTAGATATGCTTTCTCTTATACCCAAATCTTATTCAGAAATTGTCATCTTGCTCTTTCAGTTGTGTAGATGCATGTTATGAAGATGTCTTGAAAACAATCTGGTATATGTTCCTCCTTCCTCCTTTCTTTTTTTTTTTTTTTTTTTTTCTCTCCTTATAGTAATTCCATCAAGCTAGTGAATCTGTGCTCTATATTTATCAGCACATGGCTGACAGCAGCTGGGTTCATACATTTGGTGAGTATATTTGAAAATATTTCTTTTCCTTTTTTTTTTTTTTTTTAAATGGATCATCTACTCTCCAAGCTACTTTCATACCTCAAATTACCTTGCTGCAGATAATCCCTTAACACATCTCTTCTACTCAAAGCTAATTCTGAATAGTAAGTGATATCCACACTACTAACCTCTGTATTTATGTTTGACCGTAGTAAAATCTATTTGAGACTTAACTCAAGCAAGTTCTTCAGTGATTGCAGATTCCCAGTAGGTGGCAATGTTTCCTCAATAACTGTCCAAGCCCAACTTGGAAGGAGTTCCCAGAGCGTGGAATGTTCATGATGGCCCGGGAAATGGGGGGATTTGCCAGAAAAAGCAGTTTTGTATTTCCACTAAAAATGATGAGATTATTACATTCAGAGTAGTATTCTCACAGATTATTTCTTATTTCTTTTTTTAAATGATAACATGGGTCTGTTTTGCACGTTTTACGCAAACGTGAAAACTGTGTATTTGAACACCCAACAAACTTAGGATATTTAGTTAAGAATACACAATTTTGAAATAATACACACACATGTATAAATATATTTATAGACATATATGTATATACAGACAGGTATGTAATGATATGTGTGTATGTCAATATATGATATGTGTATTTTGGACATTGTAAATTAATGCGTTTTACATAATAGTAACTGATTGCATTATGGTAAATTGTGTTTTGAGTAACCTACAGGTAGATTTTAATAGAGAAAATGGAACTTCTTTACCAATAAATAAGTACATATTTATTTTTTGCCAGTTTACTGGCAAACTATATAGTAAAGTCAACCCTGTGAGCTGAAAGGACTGATCGTCCTGGTACAGGACACTAACATGGTAGCTGTGGTATAAACTCATGGTTGGGGCCAGGCTATATTTATATATAAATATTTATTATAAATATTTATTATATTTATTCTTTTTCCCCTCTCTTGCTTAAACAACAACGCAAAATCAGTTACCCAGTTTAGTAGGACCTTGCTCTCTTTACTGAATTGAGTGCACCATTTCTACAAGCTTTTCAGTCTCTTGAGGCATATTCCATGAAATTTCTAGGCTATTTTCCCTGGCATACTGGAGAGCTGACACATCCATTGAAGTACTGCCTGAAGCAGAAAGCAAAAATTTTAAGCAATGCATAAGATGTCTTAAAATAAATTCAATCAAATTAAATATGTTCATTAAATATGGTTAAATTTTAATATAATTAATCTACTTAAGCGTTCATCCTTTAAGTATGTTTTATGATGAACATAAAATCAGGAAAATACCAGAATGTTAGTGGTAACAAGCTCTTCAGTGGTGTCTTTTGAGTAATATTACATTTTCAATGGTATTAGTGTTAATCCAGTATAATTTAATTAACTTCACTTGAATTACCCTTAACTACATTAAGATACATGAGATTAAATTCAGAGTTTGCATGTATTGTTGTGTGCTATTCTTCACAATAATAACCACTATAGGATCTTTATTGTGGGAACAATACAATTATTTATTTATTACGATAATTTTTTTCTAGATTTTGGCCTTAAACAAGTTTTTTGTTTTGTTTTTAATTTCATTGGAGGGAGCTAATGCTCTTTCATAGAGTATATGTAGTTTTTGGATGCAAGATCTTCTTTTCTATTTTAGGACTGCTGAAACTTCAGTGTTTTTATTGTAAGATTAACCCTATGATATGAGAGTATGCTCCTTTCCCAGAGATAAATTTATAATTTACACATATAGTAGCCCACTTTTTAACATGTTACTACTCTCATTAATAACCACGTAATATTTTAAAAGGAAAACATAAAACAGTAAAATTTCATTAGAAGTAAGATTCACTCTGAAAATGAGTGGAAGAAGTTGGAATAAGTGGAACCTATTTGGCTTCTTTTGTGAGTTTTGTTTTCTAGGAGTGAATGCAAGTAGTTTGCATTTGAAAATTATGAGTTGTGATAACTGTAAGGCTATAATTAGGGCAGAATTAGGACCCATATTGCTTCAGATAAAAACACTGGAAAGGATATAGAGTATGCTGGATAGGTTAAACAAATAACATCAGCACAATTAATTTATGGTACTGCTTTATTAATTCTTTCTGTGTTTTCTTGTACATTGTAGGTGGAGAACTCAGGGGATCCATGGGAAAATTTCCAAAATAACCAACCGCTTACATATTGGGAATGTGTTTATTTACTAATGGTTACTATGTCCACTGTTGGTTATGGAGATGTTTATGCAAAAACAACCCTTGGTCGCCTTTTCATGGTCTTCTTCATCCTTGGGGGATTGGTAAAAGCTCTTTATCATCATTATGTGCCTTTTTGCCTTATTGCTTCACCCTATATAGAATCATAGCTGTAATTAAATCAGTAATAATATTAGACTTAGTAAATTTGAATTAGTATACTCCATGCTTTTTGTATAGATAGATATTTTGCTGGAGCTTGTCAAATTTGTGATTTACTTCAATTAGAATTTTTCTAATCCATTTAAGTAGTGCATGTGAATACATGAACTGTCTTAGCATTTTCACTTAGAATGTTAGTCCTAGCTATTTATTTTTAAGTGACAGTAATTGTGGTGCATTTTTGAAGATATTGCTGATATTTCAAGGCAGTTTGCGGTTTCAAGAGTCTTACCCACCCTTTTGTGTTCCTTCCCAAATTCCAACAAACACTGTGGTTTTGGACTGCCTTAAAGAGCAGCCTGTCTAATGCAGATGATGACAACTATATTAACTTTAACTTCAAATATCTTTTCATGTCATATAACACAACTTTAACTCACAGTTAATCATGTAAAGTGTGGCCATGACCAGCATCCTTGTATGTCAACAAATATCCCTGTATGTCAGACAAGTGTTTTGTCCTCTGTGCACACAACACTGACCTTACTAATTGTGTTCTGTCGAGTTTCCTGTTGTTTATCAGTGCTAGTAATGTTACAGCACCTCTAGCCGTATTGGTTTTTAAAACAATAAAGTTTATTTTAATATTTACGCTGAGCAAGGTTAAGTGCTTTACAGAGCATTCACATTGTTGTGTTATATACAGACACGCACATACTGCTATATTCCACCCATACATTGATTTCTTAAATACATACACCTTACGAAGGTGATACGTATATGCTAAGTATTTTCAATGCTATCTGTAACATACACGCGTACAATATATATATATTAAAAAATGAGTACATATATATATGATTGTAAATACATATTTATTCTCGTCATGGTTGTTGGCATTTGAATGCAGAGACCATGTCAACTTGGCAGTAGCTCTTCAAAGCATCCAGCCACAAGGAAGATGTTTGTTGGACAAAACATGGCAGAAAAAAAAAAATCTCCTTATTATCCTTTATCTATCATGTGTTATTCCAAAACTTTAAAAAACAAACTTTTGAAAAAGTTTTTTTTTCCTCTTTTTTTGGGGGGAGGGAGGAATGGCGGGGAGAGTGTGACGCCATTTTCTTTCTTGATGGCAGGGGAAAAACCCCTGATTCCATCTTGTTTTTGTCTTCTTTGGATCTTAACCATGGGGGAAAAAAGTCTGTCTTTTAAAATGGAAATGTAACAATAGTAATAATACTTGTTTTCATTTTTTGCTGTGAAGTTGGGTAGTTCTTTTTTTCCCTTTCCTCTGCAGGAAGAATTAGATACAACTTTATTTTACAATAAGATTGAATTAATTTTGCTCTTGTTTTGTTTTGTGTGCCTATTTTTCCTATTTTGACCATTTCCTTATTTTACTAGGTGTGCATCTTCTCCAAGACCAACTTTTACATTGAACCCTCTTGTTTTCTTTTATAAGACCTTACTTTTGCATTTTTAAAATTTTCTTTTTAAATACCTTCATAGATCAAATTCTTTTGCATTTTCAGATCTTAAAGATATATATCTTCTGAAAATATTCATCATCCCCCTTTCTTTGGCCTGTCTTTTTAGTCTTTTCTTCTGTCTCCTATCTTCTTCTTAGGCCATGTTTGCCAGCTACGTCCCTGAAATCATAGAGTTAATAGGAAACCGCAAGAAATATGGTGGTTCCTATAGTGCGGTTAGTGGAAGAAAGTAAGTATCCCAAGAGGCTCTGCTGCCTCTGCTGCAGTAGAACACTCTCTGCATGCCATTTTCTTTTTTTTTTTTTTGTGTTTTTGTTTCATGCATGTAGGCAATGTTTGCTCGCTACGTGCCAGAAATTGCTGCTCTCATCCTTAATCGGAAGAAATACGGCGGGACTTTTAACTCAACCCGAGGCAGAAAGTAAGTCGAAAAAGACCAGGTGTGGTTGTGTGACGTTAAAGAGCCCATGAAGGTGGTAATAGCTGACTCACATCTTTAAGCACTGCATACTGTGGCATCAGATATTACCACTGAAGAGTTGTCACACTATGATTAGAGACCTGGGCCATGCTATGGTACGAGTCACAACATTTTGTCCCTGCTTCAAGACAATCTGAATACCATTAGGACTAAACTGACGCAACAAGTAAATAATTCTGCAGTTTCATATGCAGGTAACTTGTAGATCAAGGTTTTCGTATCACTTCACAGCTTTGGGCTTACATTTATCATGCGGTCATCTCTCAGCTAAATTACAGAGATAATTCATATGACTTTGAAATAACTCAGTTCTTTACAAAACTGAGTTTACTAGAGTACAAAATGAGTTTTATGAGGAATATATTATTCCCTTAAGTTGACTACATCAGAAGAGTGATACTGATTTGTAGTTGTCCGAAGAGCATACCCAGATCTTATGTAGGTCCTGTTGACTTCATTTCAATTTTTAAAACACTCAATTTCTAGGATCTAAGAACAAATTTTGAAGTGATTATCCCCCAAACTCTGGACAGTCTAGCCTAAAAAGAGCAAATTGTAGTTTTAATATCGACGTAGTGCTTTAAATGGCTGTAAATTTTTTTCTTTTTGTCCAGTAGTAACAGTTGGATTTCATTAGTCCATTTAGTTCATATTAGCTCATTTTATTTACTAAGAAAGCCTGATGGTTTTCTTGACCAAGTTAAAACCAGTGCTTCCTGGCATTTCCAGCATGTAGATGTACTGTGATATTGCCTTCAATGAACTAAACATACTTAGAGATACATTAGTGTCCCTGCCCTTTCCTTCACTACATGTCACTATGCCATTTGCAAAGAGATCTATTGGTCATAATAGATGAGTCATTTAAAATCCTTTCCATAGAGAAGGAGACTCCAGTCAACATATCTGATTAATAGTCCTTTCTCAGAAATATGTTTTTCATTTTATTCTTTTCAAACCATCACCCGTGCCGTTATCATTTTATAGAGATTGATATGATTTTAGCAATTGTTTCTCCTCTTGGTGGGGTAGAAATGGTTAAGTGCCCCACAGAGCTAATTCTAGAGTACTCATTTACATCAGCAGGTAGATAAATCAAAGATTTGCTTTAGTTCTATCTTACATGATTGGGTATTCAATAATACTCAATTATGACTCCTTCAATACTTGTATTTTCAAAGTATTCTTAAATATCTGAAGTTATTTTTCTTGTTGAAAGGACTAGTGATGAAAACTTATATCATAATTGACTTGCCTGGATTAAAAAATACATTCATTCTAATATATTTCTAGGAGAGAGTAGTAACTTCCTTATTTCCGATAGAGTCAGGCTCAACTTCATACTTACATTCATACTGGCTTTCTCAAAGACAGAAATATTTTAGACACAGAACTAATGTTAACTTCGGTTTTTGAGGCTCTATGCAAGTTAGAGGTGCCTTACAAAAAACATTTTACATACAGAGTCTTAGCCTGTTCCCTTCCAATTTGTCACTAGTACCCAGCATTGCTCAGATGTCTCTAAACTTGGACCTGATCTTCAGTCAGAACTCCACATCCTGAAAGCCTCAACCCAGACTGCAGGCTTCCTGCTAGCTTTGGGGCGTGCTTCGTTTTATTTTCTCACTTTATTTTTTTGGCTTTATTTATACGCACTATCTGTTTGTTTTTGTTCACTGTCTTCAATGCATTTCTCTGCTGATCTTTGCTGTCCATATAACTTGTTGGTTAAAACTCAGCTCTGTCATCAGCACCAAGACTGTTCAGTTTACTTTATGCATTGTTTTCTCGCTCAAATATTAATTACTAAGTGCTTTAAAGAAATCCTTTGCTCATGTGGATCTTTCATCAGAGAAACTAAGCTTGGGAACTGCACAGTAAAAAGCCATTAGCACCCCTCGTTTGATGTTGCTTTTGCAGTCAGTAGAACAAGATTGATGAAATGTTATGTTTGGCCAAAATTTAGCTTTTCATTTGGAATTCAGTGTTGAGAGAATGGGCTGTCAGAACCAATAAGTTTTCCTTTGCTTGGATTATGGGCATGTGGTAGTAATTAGCAATATAAGGTCTTTAGTTGAGCAACCAAGCATAGATTTTGGCAGCAAACATAATGAGAAACTACAGTTGTTCTATTTCTAACGTCAGAAAGTTTCCAGATAAAATTAAATGCATATACAAAATAAAAGCAGCTAAATTTTGTTGAAAGATGTTGTTTCAACTCTTAAAATAGTATCCGTGTATACTTCTGATTCTTTCTCCAAGATAGATATATGAAATCTGGTCTGTAGAATTTCTGTATAGGTTTATGCACGGCCTCATGCATTACATCTATGGAATAACATGCTTCTATATGACAATTAAACATTAGATGAGGAGTTATAATCAACATATGAATATATATGTTTTGAGGATTGCACTATCTTACAAATAAGGAGAGCCTTCCTAAAGAATTGTAAGTGTTGAAGCAGCCGGAATGTATGCATAAAAAGTATTCATGCTAACTACTTACTAAAAAACCCCTCCTTGCCTCCTCCCTCCCCTCCCAGGGCAGGTAGGGAGGAGAATATGTAAAATCGTGATTTTACATATTATTTTGCTTTTTAGCCTGTAAGGTCCCCAAAGGTCTCATAAACAATTTAGAAATCATTTTGCACAATAAAGAAAAAACATACTTCTCTTAGGTGAGCCACATTTACAGCTTGTAATCAATTGCATTCTGCTTATAAACTCCTTTTATCACTGGTTAAATTAACTAGAGATAAATTCTCTGGGACTTTAAGAAATTATTAATACTTAATCTTTTCCTTGGAATGTGTTCCAGTAATGAGACTTAAGGTCTCATAGAACTCAAAGCAGGAAGTATGAAGTCTTACCCATTGAATAAGCACCAGTACTCACTACTGTTTCTATTGCAAGATGTTTACCAATAGATCTATACAAAATGACAGGCAGGATAATTACTTTGACATGATTACCACTTACTTGGGAAAAAAAAGAAAAACAGTAGAGTAATAAACTTTGTCCAGAACTTTAGATTTGTAAGCACTGTAATGTGTTCTGTAGGCAAGAAGAATAGTGCTAAGCACCTGTTCTGCTATTAATCACATATCAGTTCATCAGAACTCTCAGTAGGGGGTTTACTATTATGTCCTGGTGCACCAGAATCAGATGGCCTTAGAAAACAAACTGGCTTTCCAAGCTTAGTTCTGCTCAGACAAACGTTTCTTACTATAATCACTGCTGAACACAAGCATTAGGAGAAAGTCAGACTGCAATTACAAAGACAGAAAATAGTTTGTTATTAAAAAAAAAAAAAATTTTTCAAAATAAAAATTTCAAACAAAAATATCTAAGATTTGAATGAAAAATAAAATTCCGACATGAGAAGCAATCAGTAGTAAAAAATACTGTTTTCTAACCTTTCTAAAGAGATATATAAAGGTAAAAATATTGTTGTTTCCTTTATTTGCTCCATAGTTTTCTCCATAATTTTTGCTGTTCCATCATGTGTGTAATTCAGTCACTGTTTTTCATTTTCATTCATGTGTATTTCCGTTGATGAGTTGTAGTACATGAGTTTTACATTCGGGGAAATATTCTTGCAAAATAACTATTACATACAATATTCTCTACTTTTACTTGTTAGCCAATGTTTACTTTCTGCAGAAGCCCCTCTATTCTGAATTCTGGTTCCTATAGTAGTACACACAAGTCTTTTAAGTAAAAAGAAATTATACAGTATATTGAATGGAACATGGGCAATTGCTTACTTCTTACTCCTGTGTTTTTGCCAACAGTGATTTGTTTTGATTATTGTTTAGGATTTATCTCTCTAAATGTGAACCTTACTAGATCTCTAAGAAATAAATAATGGGACCATATGCTTAAAAGTAAGTGTTTTCAGGTAATTTCAAGGGCAGATTTCTAAATACAGGATGTTCATCAGCCAACAGTAATAAAATACAAATAAATAATGTATTCTGTTAAATATCATACTGGAATATACACCCCCGTTAAAAAAATTATTGATAATTGCAGAGGCTGAGGAAATAAAAGTAAGGATTAGGTAAATTAGTTGCAAACTAGCATCATCAGGAACAGGTAGCAAAGTTTGTAATGTCAAAATACTGTAAGCAAATGGAGAAGAAAGCTGAGTATAATGTGTAGGAGATGTGAAGGATAAATAAATCAGTTGTCAAACAATTACAATAATAAAAAGGCCTATAGATAAGGAGAGGGAGGGGAACAGTATATGTCGAAAATACGGGAAAGCAGTGGGTTTTTTTTTGTTTTTTGCTTTTTGTTTTTTAACCTTTGCTTGTATCAGAGGCAAGTTCATATGGTCTATATGTATTAATAATATTTCCTCTGGTACCATCCATCATCATCTGAGTAATGGCCAGTTCTCTATATCCTATCTACATTTAGCTTTTCTCAATACGGGATTTTCAAGTGGGCTCAGTTAGGATCTTTCTATAACCTTTCCACAATGCTCAGGAATTAGTCCTTTTATTCTGCATTTACACATTTCTTTGAGGATCAGTATTTTTTTATTCAGTTATTCTGTTTTTGTATGTGTATTGCATATGTTCATATGATCTTATAGCTTTTAATTTTGTGAAGTATTTTCCAGAGACAGTAGCTTATTTTAATTTTTTCTGGACAAGAGTTCTAGAAAAGAGATGAGAGAGAAAAAAAAAAAAAGTAAATGGATGGACTGAAAGGGGGACCAAATATTTTCATCTATCTGTATCTAATGTCTATCTATATATGTTTATATAAGCTGCTTATCTTGCCCCAGTAGTATTTTTTTTCTGCTAAACTTTGTTAATTTTCAAAACAAAAACATTTATAATCATCCCAAGGCAGTATTATAGTTAAGAAGTTAGTTTAATATTTGTACTTTTGTCCTGCCATAGCTCTTTACTGCATAAGCTATTAAAACCTCTCATTTCTCTCCTCTCATCTGCTCTGCTTCCCAGAGATTTCTTCAGATTTCTTAAATTTACAAGCCATAAATTAGCAAATCATCAACATATCAACGGGAAGAGTCATCTGTTAGAGATTCCTTCCAGAAGGAAACATGGGATTCGATGACTAAACTTCACAGAGAAAAATAAAAACTGTGGACAGATAGATATGGTAAACAGAAAGACAAACAGATAATTTAAGTTGACAGGCCATCTTGGACTCATTAGACATTTGAAATTGATCAGAAATTAGAACAATTTTTGTAAGGCTGACCCAAATACTTTGGCAAAGGTCCAAGGGTCTACTCCAGTAATGAGAATTATAGCTCCAAAGAAAGTGACATTAGATTATTATATTAAATAATTTGAAACAATATGTAAAATATTATTTTCCAGTGGGATGAGAATGGAATAAGAGAATGTGACATGGATTGCATTATGATCCTAAGGGGTGTCTCTCTTTTCCATCTGCTAGCCATTTTTCTAATCCCACTGTTTCAAATGAAGTCCAACTTAGTGATAAAGAAAATCTGACAAGTGTTAAATAGACTGACAGATAGAACTAGTAGGACAGAGTTTTTTTCTCAATTTTAGTTGCTTATTAAAATTTATCCATTGTTATGAAAGCAAGAAAGGAAATATGGGAAGTGATATCTAACTATTAAGACTGTAAAAAGTTGTTTTCTAGGTCTCAAATCATGTTAAATTCCTAGAACAACAGCAGTGATTTTATATTCCTAGTTAAAAGCATAAAAAGTCAACTTTTTCCCTCTGCCTCAACTTTTGGCATCAAAATAACTGTTGTTTCTGTCCAGATTTTGTCTCAAGAAAGACTGAATCTGGTTTATGAAACGTGCTGATCATAATAACTTACAATGTTCCACAAAATATACACTCCATGATTTTCAGTGTGGACGTTCCAGGAAGTGCAATGTGAGATGGCAGAAGTGCTGAATTAAACTGCCCTTTTTAGTGAATTACAGCTTTTCATTTTCACTCAGGTTTTTCTGCAGAAAATTAGTGATGATGTGTATGTTATTTTAGTGGTAAGAAATGCATGGGCTCTCGCCATGGATAAAATGCTTGCAAATCTGAAAGACATTGGTAACCCTTGCAATTTTTGCAAAGCATTTAATTGTCTTTTGACTGAAGAAGCATTTATAAAATGTGCAAGGTAATTTTGAACATGACTACTGGTGAGGACGTAGCAAGCAAGTTAGGTTTTGTTATTATTTTATTTGTTACTATTTTAATATCGTGATGATTAAAAGAGTAATAGCACTGTGTTCTGCATATGATATTTACTGTCTAGGTAGTTGAAAATCCATAATTTGAAGGAATTAGAGCAATAGATTGAAGTCTGCTTGAAAATGAGTTGGTAATATTAGGTGTGTGATTTATTCCTTTTGTCCTATAAGCCTTCTAGCATGCTCTCCTTGTGTGTGTCTCAGCATTTATCTGTTTCTACCTCAATTTATGTTAAATTGTGAACTTCCTATGATGATATAGTTGCATTTTGTCTAAATTTTACAGCATATTAGACCCTGCGTGTGCAGGGGGTTTGGACTAGATGATCTCTAGAGGTCTCTTCCAACCTTAACGGTTCTATGATTCTATGATTATAGGAAAGCCAAAATACTCTCGGTGGATATAATACTACAACAGTACTACTATCAAGTGAATGAAAGGATGAGTATTCATCCCTTACTTTAAGCTACAGTAGAATTCTCTTATGCAGAGAAGACTATAGGGGAAGCAAATCTTTGTGCATTCCTTTTCTTATTGCAGTTACAAAGGTGTTCATCATGCTAGGCATATTAAGTTTTATTTCTTAATTTACTTTAAAAGTAATCAATGCACCATTCCTTAGATCATAAAAGGGTAAGATAAACTCATTTAGCCATAACTGAGCAAGGAAGCTGAAATAAATAAAACTCACCCTGAATCATTTATGGTAGCATACTGTTGCGAACAAACCAAGATGCAAGCACACATTTACCATTTGAACAAAGGAGTGTGCCATTCATCCAAGATTAAAGTAACTGAAAGGCATTCCAGTCAGCCTGTTCCCTGGTAAGAGTCTCACTTAGGTGGGCATAACATATTTGAGAATTATCATAAATGAATTCTTTTTTTTAAAAAAAAGAATAGAGTCTGTTTGTTGGCAGGTAGCTCTCTGTGAGACCGCTTGTGCAGAAAAGTAGCCATTATATTCTCTGAGTTGTAATCAACTCTGTGTATAAGTAAACATGGACAAGACATGGAAAATACTTCGAAATCCAAAGGCTTAGCTTTTCTATCACATCCTCGTCCAAAGGAAAGCTCATTGTAAGACAAAGACGTGGTAATGAGACTTAATACAAGAAGGAAAAAAAAATGGGGGACTGTATTCCCAAAGATATTCTCCATTCTCTTATATCGTTTCTGCTAAAAAGGGACAAATACCTCGTTGTCGCCGTTACCCATTTATATAAAATGATGAAATGATTCAGCAATCCCAAGGACCTATTGCCTAGACTAGCAAGGAACAGGGCAGGGAGAGACTCGACCAGAGAAGGTGTTTTCTCGATTGTCTCTCCAGTCTTTCAGTTTTGCTGGAATTTAAGAGTATCAGTGTGTGGTGTTTTTTAAAAAATAGCTTTTGAGCTTCGGCTATCAGCAGCTGGGGTACTGTATATCAGAGCTGTATCTATGGAGAATGAGTTAGGGAGTATTTCAAAAACAGCTTGGAAGCTGCCGTTATGACTAGTGGAGCTGTATTTCCTGCTTGCTTTGGATTGCATCAGCGTGTGGCATAGAAGCCTGTTCAGCGGGGCTGCCTTTTTTGGTTAAAAATAATGTCGGCCACGTTGTTATCCCCCTATATGCTTTCCATTTGTCTTCTTTATACTAGAGGCTTTTTAGGGCCTGATTTGGGAATCAGACACATATGTGACTAAAGACTTTACAGGTGATTTTTTTTTTTTTAAATGTCGTGTTTTTATTTCACAGCATTTTATGGCCTTTCCTCATAGGTACTAGTAACTAATGTAAAAAGGCAAGTTTATAAGTAGAACATTGGTCTCACATCCAGTGCAGTTACCTAAAACAAACAAAAACAACCTAGGGTGTCCAAGTAGCTTATTGTTGTTTGAAGGTGTCCATTCTAGTCAAGTAGTTCTTAAGGGAGTCTTTGCTATTGTCATATAAGCAATCTATGGCCAAGTATTTTGTTGGTTAAAATATGTATTGGCTAAATATGTAGTCTTTAGAAGCCCAACTTTGGGTTCGAGTGTTCTGTGAAGAAAGAGAAAAACAAGAAACTGTGATGAAGGCATGATCAGAATACTGAGCAGGAAGACAGTAAAGAGATTTGAGCATGTGTATTTGGTATAAATATTGCAGTCTTAAAGAGACATCTAGACCAATATATGCCACACTTAATTTAGTTACTTGACAAGTGAATACCATGTATCCTGCTGAATGCTGAACAGAATTTTCTGTTTATTACCTTTGATTTATTATGACACACTAGTTAGAGTGATTTTTTTCAAGTTCTTTATACTTATTCCAACAAAATGGCTATAATTTCTTTTAAAATAAACAGGCAAAAGATTTGCCTTTGGTATTGTGTCCTCTGGAGGAAGGGTGCTGTAAAGATCTTTTTTGAAGAATCCTGTTCATAATGGATCTGTTTTCATTTACTGTGCAATTTACATGGATTAAGTATATGTTCTCAATTATATCATGTCAGAACTCTAGCTGATTTAGTTTTTGCTTATTTCTTTCTTTTTTTTTTCCTGAAATTATTTGTATTTATAGTGGCTAGGGACCTATTGTCAACATTTTTGCTTACTTGTTAAAGAGCCAGTGCCCCTTTAGAAAAAGGTGCATCACTTCATACTTGAGTGAAAAGGTGTTTAGGTACTGCAGAGAATTTTACCAGTGTAGAAATATTTCTTCACATAACTATTAACTCTTTTCTGTATTTTGTCTCTGTAATTTTGAGACTGATAAGTGGATGTGAGAGAGCGTGGGTCAGTCTGTCTATCTTGTTTGATAGAATATGACTCCGTATAAGCTTTATTTTCTCTGTAAAAGGATTCTTTTTGCAGGACCACAGTCTTGTGTATTATAGCTTTTGGCACTCGTATATTAAACCAATTTCACCACTGATACAGTACCAATGAGAACTATAACTTTACTGGAACTTTGTTCTCCTTAATGCTTGTCAGCAATAAAACTGTCCACTTCCCTGATATTCAGTATTGCAAAGGAATGTCCAATTTTTTTTTAATTAAAAATTTGGAATAGGAAAGAAATTTGGGGTGATATTATATTACTTCTGAAGTTTGTCTAAACAAAAGCTTAGTGCTGAGGTTAGACATTTCTGTTGACCCAAAATTATTAATACAGTATTTTACTATGAGCCAACTGTAGCTAAAAACAGAAGACATCCAATATGCTGGCTTTACTTTAAACTCCTAGTGCGTGGAAAAAAATGGGTGGTGCATGGGAAGGGAACGATTATTGGCACAAATAGAGGAAGTTATAAATCTTTAGATCATATACAGGACAGATTGGAGCAATATAAGCTCTCCACTTTTTCTAAGATAATGTATCTAATAACTCTTTCCAGACAAGTAGGAAATCTGTTTTCAGTTTCTCCCACTTCTAAAAAAGAATATATATATATATATATATATATAATTTACATTAAAAGGAGATTTTTGTGGGAGATCTCAACCAAAATTAATGGGAATTTCTCATCAGAAAATATTGGTTGAAAACCAGGAGGTTTTTGTCACAATCACTGTTCTGAAATACGTAAGAATAGCAAAGACGTGAAGATAGATAATGTCCAGTCTGAAATCAGAGTGCTAAAATGAAAACATGATGCAGATGCTTTCTGACACTTTCAAAGGAATCAGTCCTTATGCTCAAATCTGAGTGTACTTGGCAGCCAAATGTTTTTCTTTTCACTAGAGCACTTTACTATGAAAGCCTACTGAGTGAGAGTTGTAGTAGTGTTGAATAATTGTACCAAATAAATATGCCTTGAGCATGAGGTGTTTGGATTAGGTGACCTCCAGAGGTCTCTTCCATCCTGAATTATGCTGTAATACTATGGTCCAGGAAAATACCTACTGTAATAGAATAACTTGGGATGTAGGTTGCAACTTCTATCTGACTTGCTGTTTTTCTCCATGTATATTTTCTAAAATATGGATTCCTACTAGTGACTGAAAAAAAGTCTAGTGAATTAAAAATTCTGAGGATGGATGTAACTTTGCTGCATGCATGTAACTTTTCTGCACAGGAATACAGTGTACCACAGGGGCATTCAAGAAAATACCCCACTGAATACAACAACAACAAAGTGTGAAAAATCTTTGCTTACAAGCAGAAAGATTTCTGTTACTAAAAATAATAATCTAAGATAGGAAGTTTAATTCATAGTTATGAATGGGTGGGCACATTTGAAGAATGTAATCTCCATAACTTTAAATCAGTCCTTTTAGAGAACCTGAATGAATAATGTGGGGAACAGAATCAAATGTTTTTGGCCATTATTTATAATTTTTGAGGCCTTTGCAATTCTCAGTGCCAGCTGGGTTTACACTCAGGAAAAGTACTACATGGACATGCTTTTATCTAGCACAGAGGCTGCTACTCTGCCAAGTAGCAAACTCTGCCAGGATATGAAGGTCCCACAGGAAAGCGTTTAAGGACCTTTTGCAAGAAAAAAAGGGGTAAACTAATATATGCTATGTCTTATTTTCTAATATTGTATTTATCATCTCCTAAAAGAGGAATGCTTTAAGGTAGTGATTTTTTTGTTTTGAACAGTTTGCAGTCTGAAAACTCAGTGTTTTGTACACTTACTGCACCAAATTAAAATTTGGCAAAAACCTGTTGAAGCCAAAGCACTCCAGCACTCTCTGGAGTGCTGGCTTAGTAACAGAAGTTCACAGTATTGAGTTCTGAGTTAAACATGGCATGATGATAATCTCTTACAAACATTTAAAAAGCAGGAGGGAAAAAAAAATGTTTTTGATACTACTTCTAAAACTGTGTGTCAGAGGCTTGGTGCTGCCACCAAGAATGAGAGGTAATACAAGAGTAGGATTCAAGATGATCATATTCCTATATGCAGCTTTAAAACTCTGTACTATTTATACAAGTGGTGATAGTTAGAAGTATCATAAGCTGTACTGAATCACTGTCAGATTTTATTGTGTTTTGCTTTCCTAGTGACCACCTGAACCACTGCAAAAATAACTGGACATGATGGTGATATTAACTGCATGATGCATATTATTGATTTATTCTTTGTTTTGCACCATTACCCCTTTACCAATGAGTTCTCTGCATTTTTCTCACATACTTAGTCAAGCACCAAATTATGAAGCAAGAACAGGCTCCTATAATAGCCCCTAATGGAACCTTACATAAGCAATTATTGCTGCCACCTCTTATTTGTTGCTTCCAGCCATTGAGGTTTCTGCAGTACTGGATTGTCCTCAGAACAATTATGAAGTAGGTGAGACTTGGACAGTCTAATTTTTACCCTTGAAATTAGTTTGCTTCATATTTGGCTACTCAAGTGCTGAAATAGGTTTGCAAAATTGTTTCTTGGTAGCATTTGTGCATTGTAACTGCAATGAAGTTGATTTTCTGTTAGATCAGGAGTGGCATCTATACCATTTTGTCCCTCCTGCTGAGATCTGCAAGTGGTGTGTTAATTGGAAATGTTAACTATAGGCATATCATCAAACTTGCTATCTGTCATAAACCAATGACAGCAAAGGCAACTGTGGTAGAGTTTATTTCATGAAAAAAAAAATATGAGACAGGGTAGTGGATTGTGATAACAAGTTTTCAGGCTTTGCTTTACAATAGTAAGTGATCCTGTAAGTCAGGAAGAGTGCAATTTCCCAAGCCTTTTGTTTCAGACTCTAAGAAATTAAATTGTTGAATTCAAAAGGTGTATGTAAATATATATTCCGCTTCCGTGTTAAATGGTTGAATTCTTCTATAGACCACTATTAGAAAAATATGGAGCAGAAGGAACATTTGCAATGCCACCATCTGTGTCACCAAACTTAGGTTCTCTAGGCAATCCATTGCACTGGGGCATTAAATAATGATTTCTTATTGTAAAGGATGCTCACCATAGTTGGTGTGGTAGGAGAAGCAGATTTCTCTTTCTCATGGCCTATAAAGCAGGAAACGTTGTGCTGGCTTCACTGGCATAACTGTCTGCTTCCAACCGTGGAAAAAATGTGGAATAATTTCAGGGGGATTTGCTGTTGTGTTATGTGATAAGCAGTGTGTCATAAACAAAAATGTAGACAATGAATCTTGGTAGATGAGGTAGAGATGTGGAGAAAAATGTGTAAAATAGAGAAATATGACTTTGAAATGGACTGATTAATACTGCATATAAGCATATATATAAATGATGCCACTTACTGTTAAATATAATACGAGGCCAAATGGTTTATTTATAGTAGTCGTTTCAGGTGAGAGAGTGTATGTATTTTCAGTTGCAAAGCACCTTTTGAAATCCATGCATTCTTTTTCTGACTTCATGAAATAGGTACTAGAGAAACATCAAGAAGAGACTAATACTCTTTTTGGTCAATAAATTACTATTTCCATCTTTACTTTCTAGCTTGTTTGTTTTACTGTTGAAAGATTAACTCTGGTTTTTCTGTAACAGGCACATAGTTGTCTGTGGTCACATAACACTGGAAAGTGTGTCCAACTTCCTGAAGGACTTCCTGCACAAGGATAGGGATGATGTCAACGTAGAAATCGTATTTCTGCATAAGTAAGTAATCTTTCAAGATTTTTTTTTTCGCCTGTTACTAAGATCCTTAGAATGAAACTTGAACAGCTAGTAATGTATTACTTTTGTTAACAAGCTGGTATTTATTTGAAAAACAAATTATTTTCTATGATTGTTTTACAAATCAATGGCCATTATTGCTGTAGGTCATTGCTGTTGGTTGCTGGTTCTTACCTGTGGTTCAGCATCAGATTGGCATGTCTGTAAGAGAAGCCGTTAGAAAGCAGCTATGTGCTTGACAGAGATGCAGTATGAAGGATCTTTTCTGATCTGGAAGAGCATGCTGCTCTGGAAGAGAAGTGCTGCAAGCAGTGCTGGGTCATTATGGGGTGGTTCTAGGATATTGGCCTATTTTAGTCATTTGGCATTGATTTTGTTTCATGCAACCAACTGTTTTTATGTGGTACGTGTGTGCAGGGGATGATTGAGCACACAGGATGTAGTTTTCTGTGGAGAATGCCATGCAAGGATGTTATTTTCAAATATTTACACATTTTTTTCTGGACTCATATCTGTGTGATGGTAACAAATGATGCATGTGCACAACAGCATGATTAAGTGGGCTATAGGTAGAAGTAAGGAAGTGAAAGCAGTATAATATTTGCTTTTTTGAGTACTGCATGGTGTTTCCACAACACAGGAGAAGCATCAGCAGAAATCTGAATACCTTAAATACATAAATGGATCATAAATAGGATGGTTGATTGGAAACTGACTTCTTTGCTCTTCTTTTGTTTTCTTCCTCTGATGAATTCAGTATCTCCCCTAACCTTGAGCTGGAAGCTCTTTTTAAACGACACTTCACTCAGGTGGAATTTTATCAGGGTTCAGTCCTTAATCCCCATGACCTGGCAAGAGTAAAGGTAATAGCTTTATTGTCTTCTGCTAATTTCCTGTCTTAAAATACTCATTGTATTTGAGGGAGAGGGGGAAGCATGGGCCAATAAAGTATGTTACTTATATGTTGCTGTCCTTACAAGACTTGTATTCTTTGTATTTTTACACTTTCAAAGCTACTGTAACTTTACGACCCAGAATACATTATTTGCCACTCTACTGAAGTCTTTATTAATTTTTCAGTGAGGTTAATTCAAGAGTCTATCTAACATTAATGTTTGATATGATAGAACATTGTTCTACTCTAATTGCTTGAAATGGTGTTTTCTTACCTTCATGAGAGTGATCAGAAGATATATTTTTTTCACCTGTCATACTGTTTTCCTCTTGTCTAGAATTCTGAAAAAGAGAAAAATCCAATTTGAAATATTTGGTAGCTAAAACGAGGTGGTTTAGAATTTACTATGGTAAATTATTTTGTACTCCTCAAAAGCATGAAATTAAAGGAAATAAGAGATAGCAAGCTACCATATATGCAGAATTACCTCAGGCCTCCTTCCCCACCGTCTTTTAGTGAAGCATGAGTTAGCCACTTAAGCCAGGGAGCTTTTTAGTTAGTTGTTTTTTTTTTTTTTTTTTGTTAGATATTTTTGTTAGCACTTCCTGGAGTAGAAATCCTGTTGTCTGCCCCTTTCTGGCCACACAAGTTGCTTAACCTTTTGTAGCACAGCATGCACGCTTTCAGTTCTGCAGAACAAAATGTTCTCATTATGACCATAAAATTGCATGTTGGTATTTTGTGTTCTTCTCTCCATCCTTCTTTGTGTTGGCATATGGTTGCATGCACTAAAAAGTAGTTTTGTCATCTGCTTTGAGCTTGCTAGGTCTAAGGATTGTGCATTGGAAGTCTGTAAACAGATTAGCCATCCTCCTGCTTTCTAAAAACTGGTGGTGAGATTCTCAACCATCAGGGCAACCATTTATTTTATCTTCTAGTCTGTTAGTACTTAAATTCACAAATAAAACTGCAGGACTTGTGGAGGCATGTACTGAGATAACTGCAACTTCCTAGTGATTCAGAGGTCTAAATTTCAGTATCCAATTATAAAAGTTATGGTCATTAACCCTTTCATGCCTTAGCTTCTATAAAGCAGTTAATGACTGAACTATCAACCTGGTGTGAGCAAGATGTAAGAAATTCTAATGGCTATATGAGAACTTTTATCATTACCCATATTACCTACAAGGTCTTGTAATATTACTGCTCAGTAATATTGCAAACTGATTCATGATGGAAGTATTGCATTCCCTTATATATTCCGGATGAAAGAAGATATGGATACAAAGATTGCTATTTATATTTGCATTTTCTTTGGTGTCTCAGATAGAGTCAGCAGATGCGTGCCTAATCCTTGCCAATAAATACTGCGCTGACCCAGATGCTGAAGATGCCTCCAACATTATGAGGTAAGTCGTTAGTTTTGAGTAGGTTTTGTGTTCTTAATTCAGAATTAGCTGGCTTCTGGAGTCTAGACAAGCTGTAGTTGCAGCTTTGTTTGCTGACCTGTGGCACTTGATTATTGCCATGATTCTGAGGAAGAAGAGTTGTTACAAGTGTCTCAGAAGTTCTGGGATGAGGATTCCTTGAATTCCTGGCTAATTTTTTTTTTATTTAACTGCTTTAGAAAAAGTGTCAGAAGAGGAAATGATGAAATGAGGAAGGAGTGGTCCAAAAATGAACTTTGAAATTAATGTATTTCAGTTCGGGCCTAGTATATAGGCTTTCTTTCCCATTTGCAGTATCCTTCCTTCATCCACAATATCAATTATTCTTTCAAGAAATTGTACTTTACTAGTATTAACTACAAGAATCTGTGCATTCCTCTCTGGTAAACTAGAGATTTCCTTTCACCTTTTTTTCAGAAACAGATTTTAGAGCTCCATTTACATTGAGTAGGATAATACCTTCTAAAAAATAATTACTTCAAAGGAGGCATGAGCCTTTCCTGTTTCTTTGTTAGAACAACTGACAGCTCAAGTTAACAACACAAGTTATCCAAGAACACTCAGAGCAGAATCCCGCTGCATTTATTTGCCATGTAACTACTGTTGACTTCCTATTCTCTAAGTCCACAGATAGGCACCATCTTTTAGATCTTGGTTACTCACTGTGTTACTTTAGTCAATAATTCATTTTTAAGACATCAGGAAAAGGACAATATAGCCATGTGAAACACAGGCTTTGGTACTCTCAATCATTCTGTCAGCCCTAGAGTTGAAATATGCATAACTGGGCACGATCCCAATAGAAAGTAGGGCAAAAGAAGTGCAGCTTTGTTGCAGCAACAGTTTTCTGTTGGGCTGCTTTTAACAATGGAACTGAAGGCCCCTTAATCACCTCATACCTTGCAGCTCTTCAGTAACTCTGCTCCTGCAAATACGTTCTCTGCTTATGGGACAGTAAGGCAGATGCTCCTTATCTGCATGTGTGTCATGATGTAAAGATCCTTTGGTTTCCCTAGCTCCATCCTCCTCCTTTACACTGGCGACGAAAAACTGTTTATATTAATTAGGCACATAGCATGTTAGGGAGCACATGATCTTTTTGTTGTTTTTGTCCTTAGTTTCTCCAAAGAAAGGAGAATAAAGGGTAAGTTGGTAGATGACAGGTAGAATAGGGTTACAGAGAAGCTGAACTGTTCTGTTTTTTGTGTTCTGTTCATACAACCTTAGTTTTAATGAGATCAGTCTGGCCTTTTGAAAATTTAAATATCAAGGATCTGTTAAAAATTCACTAACACTCTATTGGCCAGGTGTTGTGAACCAATTTTATTGGCCTGTCAGATTCACCTGTTTGCCTTATATGAATTGAAGGTACAAGCAAAATAAAAAAAATCTCTTATCTGAAAAGAGCTCTGGTGGCCTGTGGAAAGTGCAGGTTTTAAACATGTCTAATTCATTTTTCAAACACACTTTTGAGATTCAATGCAAGAAACCTTATTTTGACTTTAATTGCATAAATACATTTAAAAATGATCAAGTTACAGGTTATTGTGTTTTTTTATAGATTCAATATGTTTAATATAAGTGTGTGTTTAAATATGAATTCACATTCAAATTAATTTCATTAAACAAAATAAAATATTTAATTGAATAATTCAGTAAGTAATGGAAAATTACTAGTGAGAGAAGCTCTGTCTTTTTTCTTTCCAAAACATAGCAAATTAGTGCATAAAGCTTTCTGTACTGGTTTGATGACCTTACCTTTGGTATTCTTGGAAGCCCAAGACAGGCCAGCAGCCTACAAGATACTTCCTTAGGTACACACTGCAAGCAGTTGTGACAGTCTGATCAGTCTTACTTGCTTAGTGGAATGAATGGGGTATCTGAAAAGAGCTTGAGAGGAGTTTGTGGAGAGGGGATTCAGTCTGGTTTTTCAACTAAGTAATTTCTGAAGTTTGGTGTTATCTAGTGAAACTTAATTTGACTAGATGTAAAATTTGCATTTGTCTGTCTTCAGTCATTATGTTTCACAGCCAGATGAATAAAAGACTCCTTGACAATACAGCGAAGTAGAGATACTGTGATAAAATATCCAAATATTGCACTAGCTAATATATTGTCTTTATTTTTTTCTTTTATTTCTAGAGTAATTTCCATAAAGAATTACCATCCGAAGATAAGAATTATCACTCAGATGTTGCAGTATCACAATAAGGTAATGTTAAGACTGACAGGATCCTCTCCCCAATCCTTTTTCCTCTATTGCATTCACTGATGCCCATTTTTTTCTAGATCCCCTGATTTGGAAGCATTATTTTTTTTTCAAACAGAAACATGCTTATAAGTCCTGTCATGTAATCCAGTTATAAGTTAATTCAGTTAGGTTATATATGCGAGGGACCTTATCAAAATCTTGTGGTGTTTATTAAACATCTAGGATTTAATTCTCAAAACTGTAGGTTGTCCAAAGTTCCCATTGATTCCAGATGAGCTTTTAACCACTCAACTACTGTAGGTTTTGCCCAACTAAGTTGATTAGAACTATCCAAAATGAATTTGTGGTGGCTTAAGCAAGTCGTCTGAAGTCATTTTTTATGTGGATACTTGAGAAAATATTTAGTTATTGTTTATTGGTAATTGACTAAAATGGATGAAAATGTAGACCTGAAATTACTAGGTAATAAGTATAAAGTAAGTTGAGTTTTTTTTTTTTTTTTTTTAGCTTAAAGTGAATTTCAGTTGTGGAATTTGTTCCTACAAAATATTATCGGGGTCAAAATTATGAATCCAATTAAGGAGTAGTGCAAATTTGTGGCTGTTAAATTTGAGGCCATTAAACCCAATCGTTTGGATGAGGAAGTCCATAAACTCTTGATTAACAGGACTCAGAAGGATATATAAAGCATATGCAATCTACTTCTTGTATTGCTTCTAAAAGTATCAAATACTGCCCAGTGTTAGAGAAGGGATTGGCTGGGTAGACCTTCATTACATGAGGTATAACCTAGCTTCAGAAGCTTTAACTTCTTGCACCTGTAACCTCAGCTTAGATGAGCAATTGCCATTGCTTGTGATGTCCTCTTCCTGTGCATGAATGGAGTAGCTTAGGTTTTTACAGAATAAAAGCAAAGTGTTTCTGTGCTTTAGATGGTATCTGGGAAAAAGTTGTTTTAAATATGGCGTTCTTACTTTATTTCTAATGAAATTTGTTTTCAAGATACAATGTTTTTCAGAGAGTTGAGCAGTGATGCTAACCTGCAAAGACAAACAAGAGCATGGAGACCATTAGCTTATGTGGGCATTTGTATAAGAAAGATTAAAGAAGCCAAAAGAGTTATATTAATAACTGAAAAATATTAATACCTAAAGAACTGAAGAATGTATATGTTGGAAGACTGCTTTGATTAGATATTTTTCTTTTTACAGTCCTTACAGCACTTTGAAAAAAAGAGTTTAGATTTTCAATAAGCCCAGACCTTTTTCTTCAGGGAAGAAGGAATAAAAAAAAAAAAAAAAAAAAAAAAAAAAAAAAAAAGTAAAAAAAAAAAAAAAAAAGATGTTATATGCCTTAATATGTGACAGCATCTCATATAGGCTGCAACTTCACATGAATTGTAATCTATTAGATATCTATGCATTATGCATGTGCCTTACCTGATAGAGAGTAGCTTGACCTGTTACTACCTGTTACTATGTAAAGGAATACCTGAAAAGAAAAATAACGTTATAATGTTCTGTAGTTCATTCAGCTGTGATGATAGGCCTAGCTGAGTGTCACAGTCATCACTATGCGCCTGGAATAAGGCATGAGAAATGTGAGATTTTATCCAAAATAGATAAAATTGCAACAGTTTTCAACATAGAATTTTATTCTTAAATATTTGGAGTGCTTTTGCCTCCTCAGAAAAAAAAATTAAGCAAGTAACAAAGAAAAGCATTTATTGCTCTTCCTTGAATACTATATATTGTATCCATTTACAAAAGTATCTGTGAGTCTTCACTTTTTTTTTGTTTGTTTAATTTTGTTTTGTTTTCAGGCCCATCTGCTAAATATTCCAAGCTGGAATTGGAAAGAAGGGGATGATGCAATTTGTCTTGCTGAGCTCAAGCTGGGTTTCATAGCTCAGAGCTGCCTGGCACCGGGCCTTTCAACAATGTTAGCCAACCTCTTCTCGATGAGGTCATTCATAAAGGTAATGTCTTGTCTCATTAGAAAGTATTAGTACACAATTCACTTTGTCAGAGGGTTGAGTAGAAAGCCTGGCTCAAATGTGAAACAGATAGGAACACATTAACAGCTTTCATAAGACGAAAAAAAAAATGCAATGCACACTTGCACACAAAAGCTCTCCGCTATAAATCGGGCAGTGAGCCAGGTTCTGTGAAAACTATGTTGTTATTTATTTGGCAAGTGCTTGACCGTTAAAGGGTTGTTCAAAGCACCATCCATTTCCTGGGAGATTTTTCTGCTGCTTTATGTTTTGTTTTGGACAAAATACCTGTTTATCAATCAGGAAAGCCCTGCTGTTAAAACAAAGATACAATTTTTATATATCCCATATGGCAACAAAGTGCCCAGAAAAAAAGATCATTTTGCTCTTTTATATCAAGTGACTAGTGGACTTCAGACTGTGAGTAAATAAGGACCATGTGTTTGAACCGAAGACTAAACTTTCTACAACATCATTCATGTATTTGTTTCTCCTCAGTCAAAGACTGTTTTGGGTTTACAAGGCAAAGCTGTACACCAGTTATTCCTAGATTTATATGGCAACTGTAATAATTCAGTGGACCAAGCCATTGACTGCAGCAGTCTGTGCTTCCTTTCTCATTGCCTAAGGACACTGATTCCAGCTAAAAAAAGGTTCAGTTTCCAATCTCATTAGAGTTATTAGGGGACAGAAAGCACTGGAATGCACATGGTAGGCCATGGTTCAGTTGAAGTTCATCGTGCAAGTGGGCAAAGAAAGCCTAATGTCATCAGGTGAGAAAGACAGGACTTTGTCCGTGGAGGTGCGCATTGCAACAAAGAGCAGTGAGTCTTTACTTCTCATAAAGTAAAAGTAAAGTAAGTAAAATTTAACTGAGGGATCCTTTGGAATCCCCAAAGACTTGGAGACCACAGACTCTTGTGTATCAAAAATATCCTTGGCTACCATATATAGTCAAAAAATGCCCGTTTTAAATGTGGAAACAAGACTGGACTTTTCATTTAATATTTGCTGTTAGACTGCATCTTCATTCATGTTATGAAAAGAAAAATCAAATTTATTTTAATAAAGACAAACTTGGGAACTGCCTATGATTCGTCAGCATATGCTTGCCTTGATGCTAATCCTCTCTACTTATATCCCAAAGGAAAACTATATTTCTAGTGATCTGCATTCTTTCAGAAGGTCATTTTGGTTTCCCTCTTCTTACCTAATATGGTAATGTGACATTTCAGGGGTCTTAGACATTTGAAACAGTCACACTAATGTATCCAGATAATTGAAGCAACCTTTTCTATGAACTCACTCTTGACCTCAGAAGTAGATGTGAAACTTCTGCTTCTGTCCTTCTAAAATCAGAAGCAATCATTTTTTCTCTCAGAAAGATACACATGTATTAGATTTTAATTCAAGTTATTTTAATATTGAATGTAAAATTGCAGTGAGAAATTTGAGAAATTCAAAAGTGATAAAATGGACAGATGTAAGATTTGGAGGGCACTGTATCAGAGACACCTGTTTATGGCCTGGAACTTGTAGTTAGCATGACCGGAAAAACAAAAAGGGAGCATCTTTCCAGAAAATGTAGCTCAGCTACATTTTTTTGCCTGTTTTGTCCATTTTCACTTCTATGTTTTCTATATTTCCATTTTATAAAGTAATAAACTGTTAATCTAGTATTTTTTATTAAAGTGAATAATTGGACTGACTTACTGATTGATGAGCAATTTTAAACTGTAGCTTTGCAAGGCACTTTGCCTCTTCACTAAGGTGGAAAGCATCCTGATCTGCTGAATCCAAAAGTGCTTGAAATATTCTGCTGTTTATTGATTTCATCTGTGTATTTCTATCTATATAGAAAAAAAATAGGATTAGCAGTTATTTTGATTTAGAGAAAGATATGTGGTCATATACATATACATGATATTTTTCAGAATAGGGCGAGCATACACTCTAACTTGTATAACTTGAAATGTCATCTTCAAATGTGACTGAAAAGTATAGTCAGACACTACACTGGGAAAATACAAGACTGCTAGTATAAGTCAAAAAAGATATCTGCTATTTTACCAAGGAAGGATTGTCCAGATGAATAGAATGGATGCCATCATTACCAAGGAACTGATAATTCTGTGTAAAATCTAAAGCAAAATACAAGAATTGAGGCATATTTCTTGCATCAAAATCCAACTGCTCTGGTGGCAGAAAGAGGTTTGTTTCTTTAACTGAAATGATGTCCTTTCTCCAAGTTAGAATCTCACTCTAGAAACTTTTTGAAAGAGGAAGCCATTAATAAGGTATTAAGTGGTGATTGTGAACCAAAAGTGTATTTAGCAGGAGAGCACCTGTGACAGTGCTTCATTGATTGGAGTTGTTAAGGACGACTCTGTTGAAAAGAAGTATGTGCTCCTGCTAAGAGATATTACAGTTCTTTTCATTGCAGCACAGAATTTAAATATTGTCAGACTTTCATAGATTCCTTAGGCAAACATTGTTGGTGAAGTCTTACAGAACTTAAATACATCTTATATACATCAGAAGATTGTCAGGAAAATTTATGAAACTGTTTTTGTTAATTTAAAAAAAAAATTGAAATAAGTGTTTGTTCCTCCTCTTTCCTAAAGTGATTAGAAAGTCATTCAGTGTGCCATAAATGTTTCATAAGTCAAACGAACATTACTAATGGTGACATTGCACAGATTTAACTCATTATTTGTTACATTACATCAAAATGATCTGTGTAAATTCTCTACCCAATATTAAAGGTAAAACAAACTAAGATACCTCAAATATTATTTTTTTGTGTGTATTGTTTTCCTTTTGGTTTTAGAAATGTAATCTCACATGGAATCTTTTATGTTTCTTTTGCACCAAGCTGAACCAAAAGAAAATCAGCTCAAAAAGGTTATGTAACTTAAAACTGTAAGACCACAAAAAGTGTGCTGTAAGCATTTAGAAGAAGATGGAAAGATTGTGCAATGCAATGATGTGTTAGGGAAAAAGTCTCCTCACCTTAAACATATTTTAATGGTCTATTGTTTTTGTAGCACAGAATGTTGTTGATGTTATGTTAATAAAGGTACTGGGACTCTTTATTGCTTGCATAGTCTCAGCACAAGATTGAAATGCTACATTGTAGTGCATTTTTTGTATTGTTTGGATTTGCAAATGTATACCAGAAGTCTACCCATATGAAAAATACTGCAAAGTAAATAAAAGGTAGACGTAGCCAAATTTGCCCCTGTGTACAACCATATAGACCAGCATGACTTACTATGACCAGCATAGTATGACCGGCATGACCACAGAATGTGGTCCCTGAGTGTAACACAAGTTTACAAGGCAACTTAGTTTTGTGTTTTCAGTCTTGGTAAATCAGTAGGCATCATTCCAGAGCTTAAAAATGACCTAGAGCAGTCTCAGTTCTTTAAGCTACTTTGAGAGTAGGAATGTTGTGCATGCTCTTTTGGCAGCCCTTGCTCAAAACACATAGTCAATGCCAATGTCTTCCACTGCATTGCTTCCTAGCCCAGGGCATAATAAAGGTGCACAGATTTGCACCAGTCAGGTGCTTACATACAGGACACACCATAAAACTTTCTATCTGGTTTTGGTAGAGAAGGCAACATTGACCTGTTCTGACACTTAAGAATAGGTTTTTTCAAAAGGAAGAACAACTTGAAAATGTGGAAAAAAAATGGTAGCATCTCAATTTATAGTGAGATCTGTTAAGACACAGCATAATAAACAGAGTACTTGATATTAACAAATTTCCTACTGTGCCAGTTTCACTACACAAGCCTGAGACCAAGAACTAACATAACCGGTTTCCACAGATAATGCATTCTGTGAAAGGTTCTGCATACATTTGATCCTTCTAATCGCAGAATCTAGCAGTTAAAAACTGGTGTGGTTGAAAGCCGTACACTAATTATTATTATGAAAAAAGACCTACTACAAGACTGTGTGTTAGCATATACCGTGAAAAAGAACATCTCATCCTAGAAATTAACATTTGAGGTTCGTTAATATATTTTGTGTTTTATAACATATTCATTTTATATCAATTTTGGAAATACTCTCACATACAGAAAAAACTCTGGAAATAGTTGGCTGAGATTGTGGAATTTTTATACCACTAAGTATACTTGTTAACCTTGATTTAAGGAATTAATGCCATTGAGTAAAAGGATAGTTGGTAATTTATAATACTTAATTCAATTATAAGGTTCAATTATAAAACTAAGAAGCCTTATATTTATTATGAATGTATGAATGCTTTGAGCCAATTACTTATCTGTCAGATTTTGATATCCATGTCTAAAGGTATAATAAAACTAGAAACCCACACAAACAATTTGGTAGACTGAAAGGATGTTAGGAAGAAATGTTTAAAATACGTTGCACTACTATTTTTTTCCCCAACTACCAAGCAAGGATATTGTTAAAGTGGAAAGGATCACTGATATTTCCCAGTATAGTTGGATTGATTTTATTTTGTTTTCTCTTCAGTATGTAGAACAAAGAATTAGCCCACTTGAGTAAAGCTTCATTTTAATAGCCCAACTACAGTATTCAAGTTCTTTTCTGGAGATAAAACAATTGGAATTCACTCACTAGTTTACTGTTTTTCTCTTGTGACCTTTTTATTCAGTTTATAAATTTCAGTTTATAAAAGGAAATGTATTTCAAAATATCAGTTGCATGATCTTCTTCAAAACATCTGAAATTATTCTCAATGTCATTACTGCTTAAACACTCTCCTTGGATGGTGATGAGCTGAGCTCTATGAGCAATGCTAGAGAACAGACATTACAAATGCTTTTATTGTCCTCTAAAGGAGTTTTAATTGTGTCACTTCCTTAATAATTATAAAGACACTCCGCTGTCCTCTCTGTGCTTTTCTCATTAAATGCAAAATGCAATATAATATTCCAAGTCACAGTCTTAGTTCTCTGTCTTAATAGTGCATTTTAGGCCTTCACAGCAGAGATGATTCAACATCCTCATGTTCAGATATACTCAATCTCTTTCATGTAGCTACTTTCATCATTGCATTCAGAATTGAATGCTGTGCATAAAATTGATCAGCTGGGGCTGTGTAGCTGCTGATAGTTACATTGCCAAGGGTTGGACTGGATGTATTGAGGATTTAAGGGATTTCTGGACAATATTAATGTTTGTGCTGGTGAGATGTACATCATTTTTTCATCTCTCTGTCACCATTTATCACTGGTGAATGATCGTATTATGTAAATATATTTGTTGATATCTGTATTGTATCTATATACAGATAAAGAAGAGGATAGGAGCATTACCATTTGAAAAAAAAGCTACAGATTAAAATTAAATTTCTTTTCTTGGAGGTATACTCTGTAGTTTTCCAACTATTCTTCATATAGATTATTGAATGGGTAATTTGCTTTATGCACAGCCAGGAGACCAGAGTTATAGTATAAAATAACCAGGATTAGATAGTCTTGTCCTTATGGCACTAGAGGAGAACTTGGGAGATCTAGGTTCAAATCATGTGGGGGTGTGACATATTCTCTGTGATGCATTATCATTTTTTCATGTTCTCATGTAGGTATTTTTTGTGCCTTAAGTTTAAATACCTATAGGCATTAGGCTTTAACAGCTATGTTTCTGAAGTATACTTCTTCAAAAATATGGAAAAGGTTTGATTTGGAAAAAGAAAGATTCAAAATCTTTTTCTTCACTTCAGTAACACTACTCTGCTAGCAAAGACTCTAAGGAAATATTTGCCTGCTTCACAATTCACCAGTGATTTTGCTACCGAGAAAGCATATTCCAGTGGATTTCTGAGATTTTTGATCTCAGAGATAAGACAAGATTTTATCTAAATTCCTTTTTAAACTTGCAATTGTCCACAGAGATAACTATGAACAGGAGATAAAGCCTTGCATCAGTTTTTGATATCAGAAAGAAATTAACATATTTGGCTTTCTGGAGCCCTTAATATTTAATAGAGGATTGTATGTTTTCCTTTTCTAGCAGGCTAGCAGTTTTCTTGCAGGAAACTTCACTCTGAAATGAAATCTGTTTTCTTTGTCTCAGCTCTATTAACCCATATTATAAAAAGGTAGAAAATAGATGTATCCAGATTTTGCTTTCAGGTGAGCTAGAATAAGATAGGTATTAATTTCAATAATGAAATAATTTTGGTAATTTTAGTAATTGAAATTTGTGATATGTGCTAGTAACCCAGATTAGTCACATCTTGAACCAAAGTCACCCCAAGCTCAGTTCTGTTAGTTTCTGTAGAGTTTGCCTCATGTTCAGCAACTAATGATATTCCTCATTATTTTCAGCCCACTGACATATGAGGCACCTATTTTTTAGCTGTACATGGGACGGTTTTGTATCTCTACATTACCAGTTCAGTTTTGGCAACTCACTGTTAAAGTCTAGAGAAACATGGATAAGAAATAATTAGTAAAAGGTAACGATCAGTAAGCCTGGAGAGGGACTGGATGACGCACTGCATGATGCTCTTTCTTTTCCTAGTAACTGCAATTCTTTAAATTCATCAATCAAAATTTCATGTTATCCTAAGATCTAACATTCTGATCACTTCAGGAAGGTGAATTCAACAGTAACCAATATTTAAGAAGTTTGATCCATTGCAGTGTTTTTTGAATCAGTCTGGTTTTGCTAGTACTTGCTTAGGTCCTTGACTGAGAGCGAGCGCCATAATATGGCTTTGACCTGCAATTGCTCTAAATCAAAAACAGAGACTTAAAGGAAAGAAAACATGGGAGCAAGCAGAAAGGCAAAACAATTAGAAAAGCAGAATACAGCCTTATTTGATTTTCTTTATGCTTTTTTTTTCTCCTTCTTGTGTATTTTTTACCAACTCCAGGTGGTGCTCATCTAAGAAAAAGCCACAAAATAGAGCACAAGTCGCAAACATGTCATTGCCGATTTTTATCCTGCCTGCATTGTATCTGTTTTATGTATGCAAAGTGCTTTTGATCAGCAACATTTGCAAGCTTCACATAAATAAAAGGTTTACAAAAAAATCACAAAAAATGTGTATGCCTACTCTGTGTATAGTGATGAGTAGCACAATGGATTTCCATTTTAGCATCCCACATGGTCTACAAATGATGAAACTGTAGGAAGAAATTTCTCTTGTCTGTAGTCTGCCTGTCAGGAAACATATGATTTGGATCATCTCCATATTGAAATTCATAGTTACAATTGGTTGTTTACTTTTCCAGAACTGAAGTAACTGGTTACCTGGCAGCCCATCAACAGGAAGGGAAAAGGGAAAAAATAGATTTGCTGTAACTGATATTTCACTGGGTTCTTAGCAAGTCAGCAAATCCTTCTGTTGTTCGTAACCTTTTCCGCTCCCCCACCCTCCCAAAAAACATACTTTTAAAAAAGTGCCTTTTGGATGATTTAACGTGAGGATAAGCCTGGTAAATCCCAAATCAGTACTGAGCCTGTAATCAAAGTGTAAACTTCTATAGAATACTAATACCAATTTAGATTTGTTCTTTTAAATCCTGGAATATGGTTTGTGTGTGAGAGAGAAGTTTGTCACACCAATAAATAATTCATTTGTATTAAATATTAAATTGTTATGTCAGAAAACACTATGGTGCCTTTCTGCGTTTTTTTGTTTGGACAGTGATCCCAACGCTTGACAGAATCAGCAGAGAAACTTCCAGTGGTTTAAACATGCTGTAGATCAGGTTGTTATAGGGCAGAGTGCTTCCAAGTTGTGAAAGGTTAACAAGCTCAGCATTATCATGACCACATCATTTCAATAAAAGCCATGTGTGGACATGTTACAAGAATGTTTCCTCAAGCTAGATGTTTAGCACAGCTGCAACTGTTATTTATACTGCTAGGACACTGCACTCTTAACACATGCTCCTGCAACCACAGAGCTTGTCCATAATTCCCTTTCTGAAGTCCTTCACTGGGGCTGTTGCTTTACTTGCTGGTAATGAATAATGTAATCCTGGCTTTGCTCACTGAGCTGGACATCTATGATACCATTCTATCTCTGAGGGGTTTTTTTTTGTAACAGTTATTCATAAAATAAGTTAGCCATAAAAAGAAAAACAAATGGGATTAATATCCAGAAAAAAAATTAAAATAACATTTATATAGTCATAAGTTTGTTTTTCAAGTTAAGAGGTAGAAAACCAGTTGGTTGATACATTAGAAATATATACAGTGTATTGTAGGTCATAGTCCTGAATTGGCTGGCATTTGGATTATGTGCTATAATTTTTTCCCTCTTAAATGTTTATCCTTTTTGAGTCTCTGTAGAGACCGGCATGGAGGCATTTTATGCAAAAGCTGCTTGTTTTAATGCTGTTCAAAACCAGATGTAGTTTGACACAACAGACAGGGATAAATTGTCGCTTGCTCAAAGATACTTTTCTTCTTATGATTAATTGCCCAATGACTGAAAAATTGTTTTCTACACTTTTAACCAAGTTGCTCACCTTCCAAGTATTAATTTCTTTGCTTGAATACCAATAGTGATATTGTAATATGGAGTATGTATTCATAACAAGAAACAGACTCCTCATAATATACTGTAATGCATTTACTGTAAAGAATATGCAAGTCAGTATGTCTTGCTGTCTTAAGAAGTTTCATAAAATAGATATTTGACATAGTGGGCGCCAATATAGCTGTACAATATTTTAAAGCAGTGAAAAGTCGTTTATCTTATTGGACAGATTTATTTGATAAGTATTTCTGAAATGCTGAGAGTTCAGTGTGTTTTGGACAGAAAAGCTGGCTCATATTTAGCTAGGTGCAATTACACTGGCTCAGGGACTTTAGACAAGCTAGACTGGCAGTGTAGATTGAAGCGTTTTAGCCTCCTCTGCTGTAATTTACACCAAGGACAGATAGTTCTTTCGTCACATTGTTGGCCCTGAGGACAGCTCTATTTATTGTAGAATCAGCATTATCATCTCTATACACCGTGTAGACTGAGCTTTGGGAAAAGCTGGGGACATCAAAAAAAGAAAAAATCTGAAATGTTTAAGAAGGATAGTTATCTAAATCCATCACAGATTGAGCACTATTTGGTACTTTAACCTTTGAAGTACCTTTACAAATCTCTGCCAATAGCTTTCTAAATAGAATATCTTATCATTCGTAATGTAGCTTTTCACTGGTTACTCTCTTGCCCTTTACATCTGAACTCATTATCTTTTCACTTCCTGCTCAGTAAAATGAAGATCATAATGAGGCTACTTAAGTAGTGGAATAAGGTGTTCACTTATTTTTATTGAAAAGATTAAAATACAGCTTTTAAGATATTAGGATCTTTAACTCTTAAAGTAGTATTTCAAAAATTTTTTGCAAGTCTGGTGTAATTAGCCTGTTTTTGGCTACTCTCATACTGTTTGTCATGTTTTTTCTGTTGCTGTGCATAATTCTTGCAAATATGAAGTTCTGTTTCCCATATAACACAATACCCTAATAACGTCAAAGAGGTAATTTTATGTAAGAATGTCCCTTGTGGTTGAAGTATTTATATTTAGTGTGAAATGATAAATTTGCATGGGAAGTACCTCAGGCTGCACATTTGTGGTGGTCACCTCGGTTTGCCTAAGAAGGCCACATATCCATTCGCCCTGTTTAGCTTTGTGTTTACACTTTGTGTTGTAGATCTAATGCTGTGGATGGATCCTGAGAGGCTGAGCTCAGATACCTTAATATTTGGTGCCATTAGAGAGTGGCCTTAGAGTGGCAGAGCTATAAGGCCTGTAGTTATGTCATGGGACCTGTAGATCCCAGGATAGCAGTCAGGAGCTTGATGGGATTGCCTCTCAGGTATCACTAGAAACTCCTATTTAGACAAATACACTGGGTTTTGGATGGTAGTTCAGTTGCACTGCTGTTTTCCTTGATATCTTCAAAAGTAATTCAGTGGTGGCCACTGACAGAACTGGAGGTAAAGGCCACAAACTGAAGCGCCAAAAGTTCCCCAGGAACTTAAGGAAAAAATTCTTAAGAGTGAGGGTGACAGAGCACTGGAACAGGCTGCCCAGAGAGGTTGTGGAGTCTCCTTCTCTGGAGATCTT
>JASSRY010000061.1:1328718-1368242 GCA_032466555.1 Tinamus major
CCTGCGTGTGCAGGGGGGTTGGACTAGATGATCTCTAGAGGTCCCTTCCAACCTTAAGCATTCTATGATTCTATTCTATGCTGTCCTAAAGCAGAGACAGCCCTTGAAAAAATAATTTCAGTGAATCTGTTTCTGGCATTTCTATAATAGCTATATAGATGCTGAGAAAAACAGATTTGTAGAATTTCAGATATTTTTCAAATGCTGTCCAACTTTAAAGAAGGTGAAAACTATTGAGACATTTCTAGAGAGACTCGTGTAACAATGTAAGTCGACCATCGAGAATTTTCGGAAAGAGCAAACTGAGACATTTTATCCCTATGTTTTCCACAGCCTTATTTCACCTTATGCTAAATGTGCTTGCAAGAACTGAAGTACTTTAGTTTTACATAGGGCTATTTAATTTGCTCATTATATGGACTCTCTTTTTGCATTCCAAGAAAATTTGTAAAAATAAGCATTATTAATTGCCATAGTATCTGTCTACTAATTTATATTTGTTAAAAGTAGATTCATGTCTAAGTAGTTGTTTATATATTTCCAAGAAACTTTTGATTTTACTCAGAACTCTGCATCTTGTGTTTCCTTCTCCTAGATCGAGGAGGATACGTGGCAGAAATACTATCTGGAAGGAGTTGCAAATGAAATGTATACAGAATATCTATCTAGTGCCTTTGTGGGTTTGTCCTTCCCTGCAGTTTGTGAGTAAGTAGATATATATATATATATATGTATGTATGTATAAACACACACAGTTATTTGCATGCTCTCAAGTGAAATCAAAGGTTTTCATAAGAGACATTCTCACTCTACTACAGTCCTAATATTGCTCTGCATCAGATGGGATCCAATAAAATAAACATTAGCGCAATCACTGCATGGAAGTTTTCCAAACATTTTAATGCCTGTTTTTAGAAGTGATTTGGAACTAAACGATAATAAATGAAAGCTTAAATGTTTTCAGTGTTGAACAAATTAATCAGCAATCTGTTTAAATTGAGTTATTTATTTGTAAGTGCTATCTCACTGTTTCTTCTAATGATTCTCATTCTTTGAATGGTATTTGGCAGTGTCACCATCTTGGCTTTTGTCCCATTTCAGGAAAATTATTCATTAATTGAAGCAGATGTAATGGAGTTATATTCTAAGTTGTGTGACAGCCAGCATGCTATGGAAATGGTTGCAATACACTTTTAACAAATGAAACATATGTCATAGAAAATATATCTGTTCTGTAATGAAAAAAGAATACTTGAAGCATGTAGTGTACAGTCATAGCTGAGTAATAGCAGTTTTATTTCCAGAAATTCCTTATTTGTCCTAGAAGCATTCTGTGAAAGAGAGATTCATGTACACGGTGTTTCTAGGATAAATATCTTTGTCACAAACATAGTCGGGACATTTTAGCACTATCAGATTTCCTCTTTTGTTGGTACTGTTCTCCATTACAGTAATACCAAGAAATTGCAACAGAGACTGTGGACCGCTTTTCCTAGGGCCTGTTCAGAGTAGAGTCCGTTTCTTATTAGGCATCTGAAGAGAATGATTTCTAGCTAGATAACAAACTAAAACTGTAGGCTCCATTCTTAGAGCAGGAAATAAAGGAGGAAGTAAGATAGTATCTCAGTGTAAACTAGAATGGTTTTGCTTTAACTCTTCTCACCTGTCCCCTTTCCTGATTTTTGCCATGTAGTCTACATTATGGAATAAGAACAAGAGAAAAAACAACTGCTAGGCAAATGTTAGTAATTAGAAAATCTGAATTTTTCTGGGATGTATCTAGCCTGAGCATTTGATTATCTGATAACTTAATTATCTTTGTGTGTGTTATTTTTTTCTTTGAATTAAAAATAAATTGTAACTATCAGCAGTTTAGTGATTCAGGTTATTTAAAGTACAGTGGTAATTACAATGTTGTGTTATACATACTGTTATATATCAGGTTCGGTGCATGTGCATCACCGGTATTCGGTTTCCAGAAGACACATAAAGCAGCAAAAAATTCATTTCACGGGCTTGTGAATAGGAAATAAAATGAATGGACAGTCTTAGTCTGGTCAACTACTGACAGAATGTAAAAACTTTAATAAAGTTTTTCAAATCTATCTTTTAAAATTAATGTAGTTGATGTCATTTAGAAACCCAGCGACTGAATGAGACATGCTGTTCCCTTGGCTTGGTGGTCTTGATTACCAGTCTAGCAACCTGATTCTTTGATAGATATGTTGCTGGTTTAGGCAACAAGCCTCAAAAGGGTGCAGTAACAGCTGTTGGAATTAGGACACACAGTATTTTAGCAGAATTTCAAGCTTTTGACTTCAACACCAGCATAAAGGGTGACACTGACATTGATGTAGAAGCGAACAGCAGTCGTCAAGTTTCATTTATAACACAGCATGTGTGTGCATGCTATTTGAATATATTCCCCCGATATATGTCTAATATGTGAACATAATTTTTATGATTTTGTGCCCGTGGTTCTTCTAGTACTACTAGCCAAGAAGGCTGGTTTATAAAGGAATAACCAATTTATTTCTAGGTGGATAGAAATGGTTGGATTCAAATGCTTAAGAGTCTCTGTTCATGAACATCTGTGTTCATCTGGACTTACCAGATGATACTGGTAGTTGAAAATAAAATAGAAATAAAGACTTCCATTCTGTCATGGGTAATTTTTTTGGATCTCTATGTAAATAATTACTTGGTATAGAAAGTGTTCTGTCGTCTTATAACATTTTTTTTAATATTTATTTATCAGGAAAAAAATACAAGGATAAAATCTTTATCTGGCAAACAAAATGCATCATTTCCATTATTTTTAACTGGCATCATTATCATTATTAATCATCACAAGCTACCCTTCAAAAATACTGCTAAATAATAACATTTATTTATCCTGCTGTTGATTTCCATGGATAATTTCACACAAACCTGCTCATTTTAACACATAAGTACATTTTTGCTTTTCTATAGATGGGAGTGATAGATTGCTCCCAATGATGCTTCTCACTTTGTGGTGTGTTTTTGGAGGCATGATTAGATTAGAAAATACTGCACAAAGAGATGGTAGTGATGTTCAGTGTATTTCCTCAAAGAACATAGTTGGTCAAAAAAGAAAAAAAAAAAAAGAAAAAAAAAAAAGGTGTAGAACTTCTGGCATTCTCAGCTCATAATACTGTATAGGGAACCACAAAATTATATTATCATTCTGTTGCAGATGCATAATACTCCCAGTCAAACATCTGGAATACTGTAATATCAATATCCTTGAAAACTGAACATTTCTTCTTTTTCTCTTCTCTTCTGATGCTGTACACGTAGTCAGCCTTCATTTTCCTTTTAATACTGTATGAGGTGATGGGCTAACCAGGAACTGTGTAGCTGTCAGGATGTTGTAACCCCATTTCTGGGGTTGGGCAGAAGTGCTGGGGTAGGATAAGAATTTTGGTTGAATCTGAAATACAGGTGATTTTGTACTTATCTGCTTCCCTATGTTATCTCCCTGTGTGCATGTGCGTACACTGAGTTACCTCCTGCTTTCTAAGAGGAGGGAACTGATGTATTATATCAAGCCTATGAAGAGAGAGTTTTCAAGAAAAACCTGCTATTATGAATTATATTTCAAAAATTAATTCATAGTATATTCCTTTGTATTCCTTTGTATATATCTGTATTTTGATATAAAGCACATTGCCTCAGTACTGTTACACAGTAACACAAAAGTTACACATCAAAGTTTAACTTTGATTTTTATTTCATCCCAAGTTTTACACCTATAAAAAAAATGCCTATCAAAGTATCTGCGTGTACTTTCCCATATACTGATCAAAAATGATTTCTAGTCATGCTGTTGCTGGTTGACAGTAGTTGATAAACACTTATTTATTAATAGTGTACTGTGGGTTTAGATCAGTGCATACATATGGCATAAGGAACCAGCAGCACATAAACATATGGCTAAATTCTAGCACAGATTGGAAATGTTTCCTCTGGACGGCCGCAACAGCTAAATGAAAATCTTATGCTGTGTATCATGACCAAGTAATATGGTGATTATGCTAGTGTTGTAAAGTTGTTAGTTTTATAAATTTATGAAAATGTCTGTTGTTTAATTTGAAAATACAAATACTTTAATATATATAACGTAGGCACCTGATTGAGAAATGTGACAAGACAGCCTAATTCTCAAAGAAAATTCATGCCTCTTGCAGATCTCTGCTTATGAGATACTGGTTGTGAAGAAAGACTGATTCTTGACTTCTTTTCTTCCTTAGACTGGTGTTTGCGAAACTAAAGCTCTTAATGATAGCCATAGAATACAAGTCGGAAAAGCGAGAAAGCAGGTATGTCCGTGACTGCAAACTTTTAAGATTTGGGATGCACTGTCATTATTTTTGCCTGTTAGTATTTCAGAATGAACATAGCTGAAGTATTTCAGATTGTAATTTGCATGCCGCCCATTACAGGAGTTTTTTTATAATGCTGAAAGGCAGGTTTCTGTCATATTCCTCCTTCCCAAAATTCATTTGAGAGAATATTTGGTAAGCGGTACGGAATAGCATTATATATGTGCAATTTGTTACTTAAACAAAAACCACCTAATTCAGTATACAATAGTCTATTTGCTCTAGTCAGCAATTGAAGTAATTTTACTGAAAAATTGGAAAATAGATGTGATACCACAACCCTGGATATGTGTGTTTCTCAAAATAAGAATTTCACATAAATGAATTTGAAAGAACTTTTTTACGCAAGGTAGAGGAGAAATAGAAATATATGGTATGCATAATGGATATGTGTTCAGACAAAACTTGCGTATGTGCATAACAAGGAACTAAACTGGAAAAGATTCATTTACCCTTGAAATTAAGATTTGATTGATTTCTTTCTTCATCTGAAAAGAAGAAATTTCATTACATTGCACAAACAAGAAAATAAATGTTCCTTGGTTTTGATTTCATATACAAGTTTGTAAGAATCCTGCTATAAGTTAACTTGACCAAGTCTCTAAAAACTTGTTCACTACTGCATTTACACAATATTAACTTCCATATAACAAAAATTCTGTAAATATGTTCTGCAAGTATGTCAGCAACATAGAGGGACATGTAATAAAATCTCACATTTTTCTCACTTGAAAATTACCTTCTGAAATGCGATACTAAAACTGGAACCATATATATTCGGTCATCTTATTTCTGACAACTAATTACCTAAACTGATTGAGGACTATTGAAGGCATATTTTAATGTTTATTCCTGGATTGTTCATTTTTATTTATTAAAAATATCTATAAAAACTATGTGGGGCATTTGACACACAGAATTTTCTGCCCTGTACTTTGTTTTACGTGACTCTTTGCTATGCAATAAGTAATATGTGAAGTGATTGACCACACTATGCTGATTAAGAAATCCTTTTTTAAAAAAAATACTAGATTTTTATAATGTTTTAGCTGCCATAGGCTCGTCATGAAAATAATTACTTTCATTGAATGACCTCATTCTGAATTAGCTGTTGTAAAGCCAACAAGTAATTGTTCTCTTATCATCTTAACCTAGAAAAAAAACAAATACAATAGAAACAAGTGGTACTATTTACCAGATTTTGTATTTTACAAGGATTTATTTTTTATCAGTTCCCTCTAAGAATTATTATCCAGCTTTAAGCTGTCATTACTTTGCTTCTCATTTAGTTACAAAAGTGCTAATATCACAGCCTTTTGTAGTACTAACAGATTATTCATGGCTACCACATAATTCTTTGCAGTAACTTCAGTGGGGTTTGTATTGAGCTCTTAAGCACAAAATGATGCAGAGAATACCCCCCAAAATAATGTGATGTGTTAGATTATATTTGTTATATTCCTTACCTAGTCACACCAATTACTTCACAAAGAAATAATTTTGTAGAACAAAAGAGCCTAAGAATTGCAGGAAGTAGTATCAGCGAAGGGACGATAGCTGTTAGAGAGTTTGTGAACGCACACACACACACACATATATATATATATACACACACATAAACGAGAGCATGTAAGATAGATACTCATATCTTCATATAACCCAGGTCCATAGTAATACTTGCTGGTCTTACTAACCTGGAGAATTTATGGTCACTGCTTGGTGAATCACAGGACTGCTCTGTCTACTTTTTGCTAGGATGCTCACGGTAACTGTTTCGTAATGACATGCTGTATATCTTTACTATTTTACTTATCCCTGTGCTCTTCAACCAAAAGTACCCATTTGTAGTTTCCTCAGTTGAGGCTTTTTAGTCTAATCAAAAAAAGGTAATGGAACAAAACTTCAGTTTCTCATATTTTAGGCTTACCTGAGTTTTCTTGCATCTTTCTAAATTTAAAAGAATGGGGATCAAGATAAAAAATAGAATAACTTGGCTTACAAGTTCAGCTGCCATTGACTGCAATAAATTTAGTATTCACTAATTATTTCTGTTAATGCTGACTGGCAAGATTTTATCCTACTTTGTATCTTCAGTTTTTCGTTGGTAATACTTCATAAATGTGAAAAGGATGTTAGTTATGATTCCCTTTTATCTTTCTCTCTTTCACAGTAGAAATATACCAATTTATTTTATGATTACAGTTTGTTTTCACTTTTTGTAGAATTATTGGGAGGTTTTATCTACTTTGCAATTTATAGTAGTAATGATAACTATAAAAAAATATTCACAATTCTATCTAGACGATGCCTTTTTTTAAAAGAACTAGGCTTTCCCAATATAGCAGAAGCAGGTGCAGGACCTGTATTTTAAGGACCAGAGAAAATTTTAGAAAGATGCTTTTCTACTTGAATGATGAGAAGGTCTTACTTCTGCCACTTTGAGTTCTGTCAATGTTTATAATATAATAGCTAAATAACCAAATTAGATGTCTGATCTTTCACTTACTTAATGGAATTTCCTTTAACGGTTAGTTTTGTCTGCTTTCATCACTTTGTACTCAGAGTTAAAACAACCACAGAGTGAGTTCAGGAGTGTGTGCAGCTCTCAAAAGTGCAAGCTCTAGATCTTTAATCCTTTTTCTAATTTACCTCCTCAGTATTAAAAATAAATCCAAGCACTGGTTTAAGTCAATGGCAAAATTTTCATTGACTTAATGTCTCCATTACAGAAAGACGTATATGCTCACTTACCTAGGCAGTTTTAGATAATATTCTAAATTTGAGCTTTCTAAAGCTTTTTAATTTGGAGTCAAGTTGTGTTAACCTCACATCTATTCTAATCTGAGATTCATAGTAATTATAAATCATCAGAAATTTATATTTAGATTGTTAATGCACAAGCATTTTATGATTTTACAAGAGTGCAATTTAAAAGTACTTTTAAGTAAGAGTTTTACAAGTCCAAATATAGGTACTAATTAATATATATGATGTATGCACATAAAAATAATAGATTAAATATCTTCAGTATGATTTATATCTAAAATCTTTTTATGTAACAATTTCTCATCAAGATACTTTAAAATTAGTTAAAATAGTTATGATTGTTTATGGTTTGAATCATTTAAATTACAATTCAATTATCAAAGAAACCTCTGAGTGTACAAAACGTAACAAAGTCTAATTTCTGGGTTTCTGCCCAGCTACTAAGGTCTGCACTGAAACAGTTCCTGGTCACAATATGAATTGGTCACTCCTCCATCTCTAATTAGCATCTGTGAATATGATTATCATTGTTACTGAAAGCAGGAAGAAATTTAGAAATTTATTCTAAATAAATTTCTGTGTGTCTAATGCAAGTCCAATACCTTAGCTTAAAAAAATGCTCTTAGTCCATTTGTAGGAAGGTTTCCTTTCTTCTGCAGAGAAAGCAGTATGGAGAGCATCAGCCTAGCAGAACTTACTGAAGACAAGACAATAATCAATTGAAAAGACAAGAAACAATATTAATTGAAAATGCACACTTTGAAAACCCACATCGTTTCCCTTCCTTTTTCTTTTTTTTTTTTTTAATATGAGCAAGAAGGAAAGCCTAATCAGGATTCTTCCCTCCTGCACCGTGTGTTTACTCCTCTTGTTAAATTTTCTCTTTGTCTATCCATTCGTTCTCATTCTCAGCAGAAAAACCTTTTAGCCTTGGAGACTTTTAAATAAAGGTTTTTTTTTGCTTTTGCTTTGGTGTCAGTTGATTTCTTATCAAAGTGTTTGATTTGCAATTTTTTTCTTGTCGTTTGCAGAAGCCGAAAGCGGTATGCCCTCTTCGTTACCTTTCCTTCCAACCTCAATCCTACCTCCACTCCTTCTAACTTCAGGACTAATTCCTTGCCAAGAACACAGGAAGATAACACCTTTGTCTATCTTTCTCTGTATATCTGTACATATATATATATATATTCATGTTTCTAAATGTGTATATATATATATGTATATTTATATATGAGCCCCCAATCTCAAAAAGGAGAGAGAATAGCATTTTGTCTCTCCATTGGTTCTTGTTACTCATGCACTAACTTCTTTGCAGGAAACCAAAAAGTGAAACAGGATAAGTTTTAGGACTTTTTTTTTTTCCCGTATAGCTCTATTGGTATATCAGATTATTATATTTAGGAACCAGACTTTACTGTTAACATATCCCTTCCTATTTTTGTTCATTTGTATTGTATCGTGGCGGTGTATATTTCGTCTTTACCGGCCCTTGTGCTGCCATGTTGTCTCCATACTCACCCCTTCATTGATATCCTTCTTCTCCAGAGTCTTTCTTGATGTCTTGCAGTACAGTAGCTCATGTTCTCTTGTAGTCTCACTTTGCATTAACAACAATCAAATGCCCAATTCTTTGCATTGCTGATCTGTTTCAGCCCAGTTGTTTATAATACTGTACATATTAAAGCTATTGTACTGTTCCAGTGAAAGTGCCATGGATAGTTGTACTACGTGTTACATTCATCCTAGTGACATTTATTAAGTTTATTTTTGAAGATGTTACTCAATGTGTTTATATCTAAGTTTTATTTTTCTCTTGGGGATGGCATGTTTTACATTTTCTTTTGGTACACCATGCTCTGGGCCCCTATGTAGTTTAAATTCCAGTGCTGCTATTGATTTGAATGAAATAAGGCACACTCTTCCATATCCTCTCCTCTCACCTCCTCACTTCCTTTCCCCTCTTTTTAACTAATTGCTTGTACCAGTCTCTCTCACTGTCTGTGGTGGTCTTTAGAGACCTATTTCATTGTCCGGACATTCCAATTTCTATCTTCATTGTACTCTCCAAACTTGCTTTCCATATCTGTTCTGTTGTGTGTCTTTTGTGTGTTATATTTATTTCATGTTTAGTCTTATTCTTTTGTGGTTTTGGAATAGATGTGAGAAAAGTGAGGCGGCTTCCTGTCAGTTTGGCATTATTAATATGATCCAACTGCAGAGAAGTTACTGCAACACTTAGCATCTTCAAGGATCTGCAGTTGTTGCACCTCTACTTGGCTATTTGCTTTTAAGTATATATTTATCTTGTGGTGAAGGCATGTTAATGCTGGCATGACAAGCGATATGAAGAAGTGTTGTACAAAGTGAAGTTGCTTGCTCCCAGAATAAAATACATTGTGCTGCTCCATTGTATTGATAATCAATTACTACTTGAACTGAAAAGAGTAATTTAATTGTTTCCAAGTGTATTGAATTCACCATCACTGTTGAAATAGTTTGGATTATGCCCCAATAAAAAAACCTTGCACACACCCTGTAGACTATGACTTAGTAGTTGCTATTGTAAAGGACTACTTAATTCCTGGGAGCAACCTTATATGCTTGTAGTAATTGAGCTTTAATATACTGTAGCATGTAATGTGCATTGTCTCTTTTGCCTTGTATTCTTTTTAGTGTCTTATTGGATTTTTCTGTGTAGAGCAATATGGAATCTGAGTTAATGTTAGTGATAGAGCCCAGAAGAAAGAAGCAGTACTTACGCACGCATGTAGTGTGTAGCTGGTATGCACACAACTCCCACTATGGGATTTGTGCACTTACCCTCACACTCCACTTCAAAACACACACCGAGAGAAGATGTTGCCTCACATTAATGCTGTAATTCTAATTCTGTTGTTTTGTGAATGACTTGGCACATTTAAAAGTCCATTATACTAATGATGGTGCATTTCATCTGGGCACAGCATGAACCACTCAAGAATATTAGCTGTGTTTAACAATGTAGTAACTATAGTCAGTAATACCAGTCTTGTTTTAGAAAATGTTTCAGAAGTACTTAGCTAATCTTTGGTTTGATTAACATGATATTGTTAATATTTCAGTTGCATGGGGAATGGTACAGTACATCTACCACAAGGTTTAAGACAGAGTTGTCACAGCTTTTGTCATTTGTTTAGTCAAAATTATGCCATTTGTGTTTCATTTAATTCAACAACTAATCTTATTTTCTTTTAGACAAGGATGATGGCAGTTAGAAGGGTAGCTATAAATATGAAAGACAAGTTTCCTTGATGAAGGGATGAACTTTTCAAAACTGGTTCATCAATGGGGAGCATTTCTTTGGTGAATACTTAGATTTTGGTCACTGATGTTGGGATTCACCTCACCTAGCTTTGTCAAGCTAAACATTAGGTATCTATTATCCTTCCCATTACCTATCTAGACTCCCATGACTGCAAGGGAAGGCAGTTCAGAAAGTGGCCTCCATTCTGAGATGGATGAGATGATTCTCACCTTTAGTGCAATCCTGAAAATAAGAACAAACAAAAATAGTATGTATCAGAGACTCCTGTCAGGGAAAATTCTTGAGAATTTTTTTTATCTCTTTTTATGACACTTTATGTCTCTAACGTCATCTACACATATTCCAGACGGCAGCCTTTGTGGAGTGCTGCTAAAATATATTTGCCCTTGTCTACTTTTTATAGTAGGGCATGCTGGGCATCTGCATGTGTGTTTTTTGGCTTAGTTTTAAGACGTCTGCAGCACCTCGCACATCTTAATGTGATCTCACAAAAGACTGACAAATACAAATCTAAGAGGCATTTACTGTACATTTAGTGCTCTGATTAAGGGATGAGAGTTAGGCTCATGTATGACTTTAACAGTTCTGGAAATATGGTCATTTTGAGTTTGTGCAAAGTAAATTGTGAAGCTGTCTCCTAACAAATATATACAACTTAACCAAGGTTCAGACTCTTAACCTTATTAGTTATTTTATAGTTATGCTTTTCAGAGAAGGTAGCTGAAAAGCTATAGGGAATGTTTTTCAACTTTTACTGTGATTTTCATGAACTAATAATGTATTAGAAATAATGTATTGTAAATTCTAATAACATAGAAAAAAATATCAATTGTCAAACTTCCTAGTGCAGTTTCAACTCAAGAAACATCGTTCAATTCCAACATGTATATTATTTGAAAGCAGAAGACACTCAAACATTACATAACACCAGAAATCAGTACAAAATAAATAGTCTTCCCAAACACTTCAATTCACAACTTGTTCTGCAGTTTAAACCTTAAGCTTTCAGATTCTTCATCAGATATTCTTAACAAACTTTTTCAAGGCGCTGGCGACTTGCAGTTGGTTATCAGAACTTTACTCATTTTTAGTATTTTCAGGGAAAATGTATTACAGTATCCTTTTAGAGGCCATTGTACTGGTGTATTGCGTAACCTGCAATTCACGCAATGCCAAAAAGGTGTTGTACTGTGCTTGTGTTCTGCTTCTGGGACTTTCGGATCTGGGGGAGTCTCAGATAAATAGGAATGAGTGAGCAGCTATTTATATATGTATATATATATATATATATATATATACACACACACTCACACACCTACCTTATATTAAAAGCAAGGAAAAGTTATACCCCAGTAAGTGGGGAAATCAATCACATTAACACGCATCAAAGTTACTATCAGATATCTCTTCTACATTGACATGTGGAAAACATATTATCTCCTTAACCTTTTGTTGACCCATGTAATTAGAAGGAGATTCCCAAGCACCCTTTAGTGTTTTTCTGATCATATTTAAATTTTTTACTTTTTAAAATCTATACATCTCAAATGTTCTTGCAAATTCCTACTTTCTATTTGCCTACTTAAATTGTAGTTACTCTGGCAGTTCAGTTTTAACTGCTTATTTTCGATCATTCTTGATTCCTGAGTACAAATGAATTCAAGGATGATTTCTACATTTTCTGTGTGTGACCTGCTTTCCCTGTTCATGCTTTTGATTGTTCTTGGATGCATGATTTTGTATCTAGTGACCAAGTGAAACTTGTTCAGCAAATGAACTAATTTTTGCTACCTATCAGATAAAAGTAGAGTTTTCTAAACTGCATATTCTATTCCATAAGTGACTTAGAAAGAAATTGTTATCTTGTCATAGAATAGTGGAACTGGCTTCTTATTTGGTGAGCTGATTTGAGAGAAAAAGAAATCAAATTATATTTTATGATAAGAAAGTATATTTGAAAAAATCAGATATCATTTTCCATTGCATTTTCTCCAATGCATGGTGCACAGTAGATATGGAACAGCCGTAACTCTTATTATTAAACATAATGATTCTCTATCCTTTTCTCCTTTTCTTGCATCTTTCTATACTTTCCAAAGCCCCAAACTTGGAGATAAATAAAAATGAGACATAAGCAGAGGCTTCCTGTATTAAAACTCCAAATTACTTTGCCATGCCCTGTCTTCTCAACTGCAGGGATACAGTACAATGCAATAGATGCATATTTTCAGAAGCTGTTTGAACAGATGCATGCCTCTTCAAATAACTGTTGGATATGCTCTTCTTGGAAAGCTGTTTTATTTTCCTCTATCTGTTTTATTCCCTATTTTTTTTAGTTTAAAACTATTTCCTTGCTATACATGTTACAGCAAGTGATTATCAAATTATATTTTAGCTCATGACACTTGTCCCATAAGAAGTAATATAATTGTAGGTTCATTAAGCAGCATATTTCATAAAGCCATGTAGACTCAGTAGAAACTGCTCATATCTTGCTCTGGTTAAAGATCAGCATGTGCAAAGAAAGCCAGAGAAAGCCTTTGCTGTGACTCATTGTCAATAGCAGTTATGGGTCAAAGTAATCTTTTTTTTTTTTTTTTTCCCCCAGAAGAAAATTTTGCTGTTTGCTTAACTGCATTCACATCTGTCTTTCGTAGCTGTAAATATGTAGTATTTGTGAAAATAAATCTATGTAAGTGAAGTATAAGATATTCTCACAGTAGTGAAGTCTGTACTTTGACCCACCTTAATTGATTTCATATGTCTCAGAAAACCTTGAGATACAAAACCATACTTTTAATACATTTGTATCTTAGAAGAAGACAGTTACTTCTAGTTTAAGATGATCACCGTTTCTTACAATATCTAATTTACTTTAATTAACTACTTTGTCATATCCAGTAGTTATATCAGCTTCTTGCGAAATTTGCTGAGCATCTGGGAGGATTTTTTTCCCTTTGTATTTGAAAACTAAAATTGTTTATCTATCTCCAAGAATGGGATCAGGATTAAAAATCAGTTGTACCTGTCAAGAAATGCGCTCATCTGTTTTCACTGAAAAGCTGTAGCACCTCTATGATTAAGGCCAAGAAATGAAGAAACAAAAGAACTGTTTTTCTGATAGAATAGTGCCTGTTTCTACCAAGTAAAAATGGCCAAGTCTAACAGTGTTTTAAATTGTTGAATGTTTTATAAGCATAGACTAGAAGAGTTTTTGAGTTTCACGGTTAAATTCTCAGGATAACAGCAGCTTCCTTTAAGCATAGAAGAAACATGTTAGGTCAAGAGAGGCTAAGCACTTTCCTGCAGTTGCTTCTCAGCTGCTGTAGCAGCAGGTAACCGAAATGGTGGTGCATAGGCTGCCTCTTCTTGGTTTCCTGCTGATTTTCTGACATGTGATCTGTAGTAGAAGATAAAAATACAAGAAAGGTGACTTTGAATTGATACAAAGGAAATCTGGGATTGGCTAGAGAGAAAGGCCAAGGCGAAGAAAGGGAGGAGACTGAAACAAGTATAAAATCAGGGTGAGAAAAGAAGATAGTTAAAAATATTAGCAAAAAGACTTCAGAGAGTGCAGAGAGGCAGAAGGATTTCCTTTCAGGGTTTTGAGAAGTACCTTTCCTAGGTTTAAAACTCGAGATTGGCCATCCTCATTTTTTTTCTAGGAATAGTGTTTTTTTCAGTGTACTTGTAAAGTGTATGACTTATTTCCCTTAGTGATGGTCTATTAAGATGTGATAATTTCAGTAAGAGCTACTAAATGCCTGTTGGTGCAAGTGACAAAAGCTTGTGCAGGGGATTTAACGATTTCAAATTTGATTGTTACTTATTTGAGTGACTGATTCCATATGAACCAATATTTTTTAACAAAAATAAATTGTTTTGTTTCCATTTAGTTTATTCCAGTTTTAAAACCTATGAAGTTGCATTTTAAAACTGCTTTAGATAAATGTTTTCATTGAAAGCCTGGGCACTGATAAACTAAGAAATGCCAGAATTAAAGGTCTACAACATTAATTCATCCCATTTATCTGTGTTCAGTGAAGTGTAGACACTGCTTACACCATCACACTTCATCTTTTGCAATGCTGCTGAAGTGTGCTGCGGAGATGAACCTGCTTGCTGTGGTGATGTCTCCTACTTTTTTGTAGTTCTTGTGTCCTTTTTTGTTCCAAAGTTAAAAACTGTGACTGAAGGAAAAGAAAGGTTAGCTGGGCCAGATATCTTCTCTGAGAACTAATTTCTATTCCTGCCTCTGCAATAGAATATCAGTTGAGAGTAAGCTAATGCTTTTAACCAAAATTTCTACAGATGACATTCTTATGCAAAATATAAGAATTAAGTGCTTTTTGCTTTGGGAACCAGAGGCTGGCCTTTAGGAAATGCTGAACATTCTTAATTGCAGTCAAAAGTCCCTAGAATCTATATAAGGAACTATGAAATGCTAAATACTCAGAAAAAGCAGGCTGGAGGCACACTAAATCCTTATGAGATCTGCCAACTTTACAATTAGGTAGCATTTTGGTTTGGTTTTTCTTGACTTTGTAAAATTAATCATTAAGTATTTGTGAAGCATTTGCAGGATATAGCAATGAACTCTGCAGACAAACAAAAGGAAAAAAATATGTTTTTGAAGCAAGATAAAATATGTGAAGCTATGCCTGGAGTAATGGCAATAGAACACTATTAGAAAGCCCCATATTGTGGAATAAAAGTAGCTTGGGGATATTGAATTAAGATTTGGTCATAATGTCTGCATAATGGGGACTGAATTGTGGTTTTATGATTAACAACTTCTTTGTTAACTTCTGAGACCTTAATATTACAACTTGAATCTCTCCATAAAGCATTGCGTGCATTTGTAGTCACACATAAGTCATATAAGTCTTCCAGGTGTGTTATTTGTCATAGTCATTTATTAATAATGTATAAATAATAAATACTGTCTTGAACATGACACCTGCTGAGACCCATTTTTGCTCCTGACAATAAAATCAAAGATTTTTGACCTTCCAATGTTAGTAACACATGTCCATTCAGATATGTGTGTTACCTGGTTTTGCAGAAGTGTCTTTCCCCCAAATCAACATTTATTAAATTCACAAGCATTTAAATTGCTGTTGGTCTTTGACTTTAAATTATATCTGTGTGCCATTACTACACTTTGACATGTAAAGACTAAGCTCTAACAAATGCAATCAAACAAAAAAGAGAACATTTGGCAAGCTTTCTTAAGAACTGTATCAAGTAAAGAGTTTAGCTATTTTGCACTTCATAAAAAAAAAATCTTACCACAGAATATATTATTATCTGTTTCTATAAGCACATATATATTACCTGGCACTTTACAAATTGCCTTAAGCAAAATCAAGTGCTAAATCTTACTGAAATTAAAAGGATACTTTATATGGAGATACAGAGTACCTAACTTCATGTTAACAGTTTGTAATTTCCTTCATCAGATATAGCTAAGGTTATTCTGTCAGTGTGGTTTCGGTTATTTTTGCTCTTCCATGGCTGCATAGCAATGTTTTAAAAATCTGCATTCGTTTTCTGTTTTTCAGCTACCATGACTGGTTGTCTTGTACCATTCCCCTTGAGTGTATGTGTGTATATATAATTTTAAACAATAGCATTTATGTCTGGATAGGGGTCCCATTAACATTCACTAGAAATTGGAAAAAGGTTGCATAAAGTGGTTCAGCTTCGTAAATGGCTTTTGTGCTGTTTCTGATGGTGGTTGCCGCCTTCCCTTTTCACCACATTGCGAATTCTTTCACCACTGTCACTAGCAAAGCAAGAGCTGAAATGCTCAGCTTCACACATGTGTTCCCAAGGGAATTGTTTTTAGCTTATATTAAATACAAAGCATAGGAATACAGTGATACAAACATTCAAATGATATTATTTCAATGAAGGTACATGATTTGCAGATTTAAGGCTTTTTAAAAGCAATGACCTGTGAAAGTTTAAAAATTCTTTGTAGCCTTTCCTAACTAGTGGGTCCCCTATAAGAGAATGAAGCTATTTTGTAACATTCAGCTAGAAGTAATTTAAGCTCATAATTTTGTGTTTTGTTTCTTTTTGTTTCACTGAGCAGTATATTAATCAATCCTGGAAATCATGTCAAGATTCAGGAAGGTACTTTAGGATTCTTCATTGCAAGTGATGCCAAAGAAGTAAAAAGGTAATTAATACATTTTTATCTTTCTGCTGCTGCTTTACATGTAAGCCCTATTTTTACTCATTTTCATTGTAATCTGTGGAAAGATTGTCAGGAGAAATTGAGTTGGTACTCTAGTCAACCAAGGTTTTCCTTGAGATATGGACATGCCAGTTTCTTAACTGCAACCCTAAATTTAAAGGAAATGAAAGTTTTTTCAGCAAATGTGAGAAGAAAATAAATGTTTTTATTGTTGTATGTTTTGTTTTGTTTTTCTCTGAGTGCCATTAGAAAATGTAGAATATTTTGGTATGGATTCTCTACCAAGTCATTTTCCTCAAAAGAATAACTCTCAGAGAGAACTGAATTGACAGTTTTGACTTTCAGAGGTTTAGAGTAGTTCTTATTTATATAGACTCTAACAAACATTTGATGTGAGCAAGCTACTGTATTCATTCAGCAATTGCAGTAACAGAGTAATATTTTTCTTCTTGTCATATTTTTTTTGTACTGGAACTCTGTGCTCTGTGGCCACACAATAATAAATCAAACTCCAACAGTGCAATATATCCCAACAGTGCAGCTGTCCCATTTCATTTTACTAGAAGCTTGGCTGTATTAGATTTGGCTTTGATAAAATTAGTTTTATTGTATCTTGTTTAGGACCAGAATTGTTTATTTCAGATATTAGGTTTACAAGATAATTAGTATAATATATAATTAAACTAAAATGAGTGTAATATTTAAGCAATATATATTAGCACAGACTTTGAAAAAGATTAAAAAATCAAAAGAGTGAAATCACTGAGTGCTTGAAGTCTATTTTTGTTTGAAGAGCCCGACTAGTTTTTGGCTAGGTGAACAGCACCAAAGAGCACAGCTGTGCCTTTGTCCTCTCGTATTTCTAGCACCAGGTATTGATGTGATACGTGCTCAGGTACACTGTGTTTCCATAGTTCTTTTCCTCTATTGCTTTTCATGATTTGAACAAACAGAACAGGCCTTACATTCCTGTACTGAGAACACTAGCTTTTTTTCCTTTACAAATCATTTGCCACTCTCCAATGAAATTATTTAATAATGTAATAAAACTGGCCTTGATATAACATTTATAATAATACTTATTAATGTATTTAGAAAAAAAACATGTGTATCATTAATCTAGCATGTTCTGTCTAAAAGCAAGTTGAAACAATTCCCAGTTGCTGCATGCTCTTTGCAGAAGGCTTTGTTTAGAAACATGCTGCCCACATTTCCACATTCCTTAGCTATTCAGTGCAAAGCAAATGATCATCAGATGTGCTTCAACCAACAAAACCAATTATGAAGTGTTGATTTCACCCTTTTGAGTTATGAATCAGTCAGAAAAATATTCCAAAATTAAGGGGAAAATTGAATTCCCCTTTTCCTCCACCCTAGTGGATTATCCATTTGTAGCTGCAGACAACTGGTGAGATTTTAAGAGCACCAGAAGGGCAATGAAAAATTTGGAGGTAGAAAAAAAAAAGCAGAAAAACTCTTTTCTTAAGTACAGTAAAACAAAAATAAGCATATGCTATACACCTGGAACTCAATTTTTTGTGTTATATATGCTAAAGGGACAATTTCAACTTCTTTAGGTTAAAACTATTCATGTTTATCGAATACATATTTGGCAATAAAATATAACATCCTTTTCACTTGCTCTTCATGTTAGAATTATTTTTGTTCTTTTTTAGCAGAAAAGTTTTACATCAGAAACCCTTATACTTAGGATTTTCTCTGAAGAGTTTTATATAAAATGTTGAATATTTAAATAGAATAGAAACTATATGAATTGTACCTTTGTCGACTTACATTTTAGTATTCACATCAGAAATCCACTTGTTTCAAATCTACTTAATTCAACCAAATAAGCAGTGGGATAATTTTATTACAGCAGTAACTTCATGATGGAGAATTCCCATTCAAACCGGGGGCCTACAGCTGGACTGGAAACAATTGTAAACGTTGGAGCCAAAGTTTTCCTCTCAGCTTATGTCTTGGCATCCACTCATGGTTTGAAACAAAAATGTATTCTTGTTTCTTTGTTATTTTATTTTTATTTATTTATTTTTCTTTCAGTCAAGCATTTTGGAGACCAAAAACTTTCTGTAGCAAAGTATACAAGTGCTTTTCTATTACCTTTTCTTTCTTGAGACTAGTGGAACAGTCTCATACCCTGAAAGATTAAGCTTCCTGGGATTCTCTTGGATAAATTAAGACTGCTACACTTAAGACTTTTTTTTCCATCAGTGTCCTGCCTGCTTCTTTGAACTTCAAAATGTTGATAATATTCAATAAGTTCTTACTGCAAATCTAATGTTTCTAATGGTCCACACCTTACATACTGGGCCTGCTGCCTTTCTCCTCACAGGGACTATGCAGAAATATGAAATAATTCAGATGAAATTTTAGCTATATATAGGCTTAGGTTCTTATTTCATGCTTCTAAACACCTACATTGATCTATTTTGACCAATGTTGGTCATGTCTAATTAATCAAAAAGTGATAGTGAAGATCCTATTGGAATTTTCCAAGACTGTTTATTCACTGCTGTGTATCTGTTGTTTATTTTTTACTTTGGTTTTAGATTGTTCTGTTCCAGTTACTTCTCTGCTGCTATAGGAATTCAGCCATCTGTGAGCAGTGTTGTCTGCAAGATGCATGGGTGGCCATAAAGTTTCACCTTTGATTCTTGCAGCTGATCTGTACTGAGAAGTTTGCAGTGAGAGGGTTATGAAAGTAGATATGGAACCTATGGATAAGCATAGGAAAATTTCAGCAGGTGGAAAAGTACTAGAATGTTTAGTCTGTTACGTGCTTACATACCAGGAAGGATCCTAGCAAGCTGTCCAGCTAGAGGCCAGCTATGTGATCCTCATGAGTTGTGTCACAGCAGTCTTCTTGACATGTCAACTTGACAAACATGATTAAAATTTTCTGTGGGCAGTTTGCATATTAATTGAACAGTAATTTTGGTTGAATCATATATAAAGTTGAACGTTCCCTTCCTTAATTCACTTTGTGCTTCCCCTGGTGGTGAGCGATTTGCTATCTGTGTAAGCTGATTTGAAAATCATTAGTAAGTACTTAGATACATGACCTTGTTCATTGTCTATTTTTGTTTGTTTTTGAGGTTTTGGCTTTTTTAACTTTGAATGAATGAAATGAATACAACTCTACTTTAATTGGATAGAAAGGAAAAACAATTGCTGTTGTCGAAATTGCAATATCAAATTTTACCAAAAATTAGGTCCCACTTGGAACTCGGCTGAAAAAATTCCCAAGAGTACCGTATACTCTTTACCAAGCTTACCCTTACAAAAGCTATTCCATATATCTGTTAAGACCAGTGAACACATCATATGTCTTTATGGCAAAATTCATTTGATGTTAGGTTTGATGAAAGGCAAATGAAATGATATACTCTGTCATAATTATCATCCCTTCTCCCAGGTTAATTTTTCAAGTAAAAGTATATTAACAGAAACAGTAATTTGAAGCAGAAAGTCTTATATTTGAGATTAATGGTTCTGCAGAAAATATTTCCTACTTTAAATGTCTAAACCTTTTCAAAGATTAAAAGAAATTAGTGCTGGCATGTTTCATTAATTTGACAATGCAACAAGAGGAAATGTGGGACTAATTTCATTTGTATGGATTAAGAAATGTGTCAGTTTCTTCCATTCTGTCTCTCTAGGGCATTTTTTTACTGCAAGGCTTGTCATGATGACATCACAGATCCCAAAAGGATAAAAAAATGTGGCTGCAAACGGCGTAAGTAACACTTCTATCGCTACTTCTTTCTTCCTCTTTTCAGGAACTGCTCATTCTTTAAGTATATCTAAATAAGCATTTATGTGCTTTACACACTGGTACAGGAAATTTAAGAAATAAACACACATCAGCATAGTTAATAAGTGCCATTTGCATTTCTGAAGTGCTTTTTAAATTAAATTTCACACTACTCACAGCTGTGTTTTCATTAAAAAAATCCATTAGAGCCCCAAACTAATGCAAGTTAAAAAATTAAATCAAGATAGATCTGAAAAAAAATGAGGTTTCTGAATTAAGCGTGAGTTAATAATAAAGTTCTACTTTGATTCGTACCATGCAGGTATCCAACAGTAAGTTTCAATGAAGTAAAGAACTTTTTCTTTGCTGAAGGCAATTCTGTGTAAAAAGAAACTGAGGAATAGCATTCCGTCATGTAACTATTGAGATAACTTGGACAGTTCTTTAAATATTTTATTTCTGTTATTTCTAAGTTATCTCTGCCTTACTGCAGAGGTTCTGCACAGCAGATTCTGTACAGGGGATTATAATGTGGAAAAGTTTTTTGGATTTTCTTGGTGGATGGATTGCCCAGAAAGAAGTGAAATATCAGTGCCTTCAATTATGACTTTGTCCTTTCAGAAGGTTCTGTAGCTGTAATGCTAGTATTTGGTCTAAGTTCTTAGGTCTACTGTTTAAATTATTTCAAAAATTCTTCATGAAGAGATAATTGAGTTTTATAATGGACATCAAATTTTGCATGTAGATTTTAAAAAGTGCTCAAAAATAGTATTTTAACTATACAATTCTAAAGGACTTTCTTCTGGAACCATTTCTTGATGTATATGTGCATATTTATTTGCACTGCATGGTCTTCTACCATGACAAAGAGTATCCAGTACAAATAAACTGTTTAGTTCCATTTGGAAACATTTCAGAAGAGATTGGCCATACATCTTCTTTCACTGCTACTATAAGGGGAAAGAAAAAAAAAAAAAAAAGGCAAGTCATGCTAGTTTTTATACTGTCATGGAAGATAGAAGGGCTAAAATTGTACCTTTAAAGGACACCTAAACTTGATAAATTCCAGAAGATAGATTTGGAGGAGTATGTCCCTGAAGTTTTTGCAGAAACTCCTTTCCCTCAAACAAAAAGGAATGTGGAACAAAGTAGTGTAATTCTAAGAAAGCTGCTGAGACACTGAGGCTTCTCATCAAAATGGGAATTTTCCTCGTAGTAGCCATGAGGAGAGCAAAGCACGTGGAAAGCATGCCGTATGTGGAAGGAATGCATGCATTGACTAACATATTGGCAAAAAAAAAATATACAAGAACAGTTTAGCCATGTGAGAATGTGACCTTTGAAATGCTGTGAAAATCCTATGAAATTGCTGAGTAAGTTCTGGTAAAGCAAGTTACAGGTGCCTCAGGGTTCTTGTAACTCACAAAGGTTTGTTTTTTTTTTTCTTCTTCTTCTTCTTCTTAAAATTACCCAACAGTTAAGGAGGAGAAATATGTAACCTGTTTAATTTTGGGTGATTCTGCTAAAAATGACCCAGTGTTTTTGTACTTTCTTTTCTTCTCCCGCTTCACATATTTCACACGTGCTGAGTTTTAGCAAATTTGCCAAAATATTTGTCATTTGTGTGTAATAACTACTTTGTGCCACATTTCATTTAAATCTAATAGAAGATAGGAAATCACACTATAAAGGGCAAGAGTATGAAAATTAACACAGCCCTCGGTATTGGGAAAGCAGGGAGAAAACAATATCCCGTGGCCCAGCCGACACAGCAGGTCTGTTACCAGCAGTGAGGCCGTGGACAGTGACAACTTCTGTGTGTAGCGCTAGGAAATGCTCCAAATGGCATGGTCACACGTATCAGTTCAATAAGCGGAAGGGTGTTGGACAAATGTAGAAATGAAATGATGGGGTTAGTGAGGCTGAAGAAGGAGGCTGTCAGAGTTGCTGCAGTGCACACTGAACAGTAAGGAGCTAATCCTCCGAGTCAGGTGGAAAAGCAAAAAAGGTCAGCGATAGTAAAATTGTAATTTTACTCTTTTGTTGTCGGTCCTCGCCGCTCCTCTTCCCTCCCACACAGACACAAGCATACTGCTGCAGACACTGTAATAGCTGGCATCTCTAAGTAAAACTGAGAACAGCTTCCCACTTGTGCTCATAACTATTAGGAATAATATAATTCCTTTGCTGTTAGAGTTATATCAATCAACACAACCCTTCAAACGAGGAATTTCAACAGTCATTTGTGATTTTTGGTCTCTCTGATGACAGTCTTGAGATCCCTTTTACACAGAACTTTTTTTTTTTTTAAGGTAAGTGGTTAGGGTGGTCTGTAATTCAGACTCTTCTAAACTGTCTTGGGTTAAGCTTTCAAATCACTAATCCCTTTTGAAAATGTTAGCTATGGTACCCATTTGTAAGCTTCACAAATTGTTGATCTTAAAATACAGTCTAACCAAAACAAAGCATATATTAAAAAAAACACTTTTCCCGTTGAATTAGGAAGCTGTCAACTAATCTGTCAACAGCTAATCTGTCAGTCTGATTTTCAGAGATGCTACAAATAATCACACATGCACACATACAATCCTATATAATGAGTATATATATTTATTTGGTGAGCAGCATAATAATTAGAAAGTGGAACAAGAAATGCATGCAATGTTAAATGAAAGGTTGTGCATAAAAATATTGGCATGTTCAGGTGAATGAATGTGAAATAATAACTCCTTTACATGGAAATCTTATTTATTGTGGCATTAATTAATGCAGCTCCCTGTGACACTTGAAAACCACTCTGTTTAATAATGCATCTGAGGTTTCACATCAATTTAGATACTGTCTGAACATAAGCTGTGGTATTGTCGGGGTCTAAAAGTGAGCTTGACCTACATAGCCATTTGTCCAAAGTTGTTAGGCCTAATATTAATAATTCACGGTAGAACAGTGCATTTCCACAAAGCCAGGGATAATTAAAGTAACCTCGCTTTCCTTTTGCAGTTTCTGCCATTCCTCTTTCTCCTTACCCATCCTGCTCCCTGAATAACCCGGGAATGTTGATGTCATTGTCCAGAGAAATGCTTCTGTGCAAGTTTATTCACAACTGTGAATATTTTTGAAATGTTTTCAATTTCTTTCCTATTCAATTTAACTGTAGTTTTTCCAGCAAGGGGCCAAATACATGTATATATTTATATAAAACTGCAGCCACATTGGGATGAAATCTCTAAACTGGATGACCTACTCCTCCTGTTTCTTTCATTTTGTGTAACAGTTGTGGTCTAATTCTCTATATATTTTTTCCAGTGACAGTTTGCTGTGAACAGTGGGGGTTGAACCCCTGAGGGGACATATCATGTGTACATTGATGTGTTTGAAGGAATTTCTTGTAATCTATGACAATTGACAAACTTTTGATTTATTTTTCCTCTTGCTGCCTTGGAACACGGCCCCTACTATATTTTAACTGCACACTGATAGTGATCTATTGTGAGTAAAAATGGGTTCCCTGTAGCCCAGAGTGCGGTCCAACCTGTCTTTCTCTAGCAGAGAGTATTTTTGTTCAGTATTTTGGTTCCTTATTTATGTTGCATGTAGCAGTGACGTCATACCCACAATTTTCTCATCCTTTACACCCACACAGATTAGGGCGACGTTGAAGAAAATACAGCAGTGTTCCCCTCTTCCACCTTTTCAACATTTTTTTTCCACAAACTTATTTTTATTTCTAATTGGAGACCTTGGCAGTGAAATTTGCTTGAACCGATTCCGAAGGTATTTCATGAATTCTTAGGGACATCAGTTAGGCTGGGGTAATCACCGTTGTAGCACTGTTAGCCTGGTTAAGTGATATCCATTGTCAGACCTGTGTTCAGTTTTCCATATTTTTGTCCCTTTTATTGCAAAACTGACACAGACAACACAGCAGTCTTTTCTGCCCTTGTCTTAATCCTTTCTCCCCCCCGCCCTCCCCACCAAAAAAGATGCAAAAGGGAGGAAATGACAATTAGTTAACTGTGTTGTTAACTTCTGATATGCAAACCTACAACCATCCTTTCCCAGGAGACAAGCTACAGTGATTATTTTCCCCAGGCTGTAATAGTTTTGACTTGCTAATTACATGAGAGGATTGATGCCATCTTTTCAGGGCCTTAACCGTAAGGCTTTACACTTGTTACCTGTACAATGAACTTTATAGACCACTTCACATCAATCTGAGTCATACCACTTTAATTCAGTGGTATCTGTGGAGACTCTCAGTCAGACGCTTTTAGTGTGCCCAGTCATCATAATTTAAAAAAATACAGCATTTGGGAGATGGAAAGATTTTGCTTCTTAGAAATACAAGCACTGCAAAAACAATATTCACTATAGGGCAATTATGGGTTTATATAGACTTGTTCTTTCAAATACCAGAAGTCACTGGGTGTTTCATAGGTGCCATGAACCATTTCTGTAGCAGGTTGAGGCTGCTAACCATCCAAAATAACTGCAGCTGCTCTAAATAAGTGTGACTATACCAGACATGGCAGATTTGTTTTATGATAACAGTTTAGCTCTTAATCAAATCTAGATACTCAAGCACAGAGCAAAAGTCTCTTCAAAGATCTCTTCTCAGCCAACAGTTGTGATCACTGCTGGTAGTACAGGAACCAACAGGCAATTTAAATAATAATTAACAAATTAATAATTATTAATAAAGAATAATTAAGATGCCTGTTGGAGACGATGAGTGGTAACAGAATTGACTGCTCAAACAAATAAAATTTGTACCTTGAAAATCTTGATTTTTGGAAAGGAGTTTTCAGTCTTAAAATCAGTACTCGAGGATTTTACTGACAATATGAGTAGGCCTGTGAGATGGACTGACATCCTGAGATTCTTACTCTCATATGATCCAAAAGAACAGCCTGAAACATGCACATGGCCTCACTTTCTTTTTATAACCTTCTCAGGCTCAGCAAAACAAATTTGAAAACATTTTTTTCATTCCTATTGCAGTAAGTCAGTCACACTTCATTCTTCGGTTGCCCAGCCAGAGTTCCTCAGCTTTGGTCATCAGCAGTTTGTTCCAATCCCTGTGCTGGAGGTTACCATGCACTTAGCATTGTCTGTTCATCTGTTTTGTGGCTTCATTGTAAAGCAAATGAGCAAAAAAACAGAGTTAAAAATAATAATAACCCTTTCTATACGATTTAAAAAGCAAGAATACAAGAATTGTCCTGTAAATCTTGTGTGACAGATGTGGACTTATACAGTCATTTCCATATCAAATTTTCAAGTAAAAAAACATTATCCTATGCAGATTTCAGTCTGAATACTGCCTTTTCCATCAGCACTACTGATAAGATTTCTAAAACTCAACATTTCTTTGCCTGCTTAGCTGATGATGGAATATATTCAAGATTATCCTTGCTTTTGCAGTTGTAGATTGGATGTATCAATGTGTAATTAATCATTTTTTACTTAGTCTGGGGTGGATGCTGTTGCTTACAGACAAAAAATATTTAAATCAAGTACATTTCTGTGTTACGGCCTTCTGGACTGGCAAAGCCAGTTAATAATGTTCATGTTAATAATAACTAAATAAATTAGCTCTTCATGCTAAAAGTATTTAAAGAAAAGTATCATTGGCTTGTGCTTTTCCATTTCCCCAATAGCTTCAGTCAGTTCACAAGTGAAGTTATCTTTGAGAACATGCTGACTGAGAGTCATCTTCAAGGTCATGTAGGAAAGATCATGGTAATACTTGAAAAATAAAATGGATTGGTCTATAAATGCGTCATTAATTCAAAACATGTGGGTCATTCTTAAATTTACTAAAATAGGTAGAATGTCCACTCAGGTCACCTGCAATTTCCTCAGTTTTGACAAAGAACGCCATCATATAAATTACAGCAAAGACTTAGCCAAATGTCTTTGATTGACATCATTTCAAATCAGACTTTGCAAAAATTGCAAGATAATGAGCAAGCTGAGTCAGAGGTCTTAAGATTTTCTTCAACAATTAACTAATGGAGAGATAGCTTTGCCTGTTATCTTAGGAGAAAATTATCACAAACAGTTTAAGATATACTGCTGTATTTTTAAGAAAACTGAAATTGTGTTGGGATAGTTCTTTCAGTATTTTAGTCTTTTGATGCTAACCAACGTCGCTAAAAGGCAATCAAATCAGTTTTTGACCAGTCAGAAGTTGGTCTTCCTTTAATGATGCTAATTGTTTTGAACCAAAATTCCTCTGTAAAACTCCCCTTTGTTGTTATTTTACTCTTACTGTGGATCATGAGAAATTGCAGAATTGAAATGACACACTCTCCATTTCAATTCTTAACTGTACGTGGGACTTTTTTCACTATTTGCTGGTCAAGAAACTTCCAGTTCAGATGCTTCTTAATGAGCTGTTGTCTCATAGATACCCACTAGATGTCCTCCTAGATCTACTTTTTTTTTGTTTTAGTTATTTTTTTAAAAAAATGTTGAGGTTCATAACGAAAACTTTAGGGTGAAATACTAGAATTGGCTAGACTAATGGTATAAAAGAAAAAGAATATGAAAAACAAAATAGCAATCAGCAAAGATGAAAGGGTACTTTATCCTGCTTCCTTTAAAAAAGGAACTGTTCTTTGACATCTTACACAGAGAATCATTTGCAGTGTCCTTTGCTTATTTGCAGATAGATATATACCCCATTAGTGTTTGTGAACTTTAAGCACATACAATCTTCTGATCCATACAATCTTCTAAAAGTATTGACTGGGCGTTCTGAGTTTTTCAGATCAGAAAGGCAGGTGCTGCTAGAACACCAGACATCTAAGGCACATTCCTCCTTTAGGGAAATGGAAGGCCGTTGTCTTCTGAGAGAAATTGCATCCAAAATGCTTTTTAGATTTTTTTTTTTAATAATTGGCAGAAATTTTAAGTTGTTCATAATCAGGAATAAGAGAGTTATTTACTTACCCCTTATTTTGTCAGTAAATAATTAGTCTGATTTCTCTCTCTGTGATAAGTTCCCCTGATACTTTTATTAATTCATTTTTACAAATCCTATGGTCTTGTCATCATACTAAGTGTTAAGGAGCTGTTTTCCCTTTTCATTCATTTATTCTTCAGTTGAAAATAGTTAAGTATTTATTTTATGTCCCAACTTTAGTTTTTACCAGTTGCAAACAGCAGTTCTATTTGACATCTAAAACATTTCTTTGAATAGAAATGAGTTGATTCGATGCAGGTGCTATTTATGTCCAATGAATTTAGCACCCACCCAGATGTTGTTCTTAAGGTCCCCATCTTTCTCTGATGATTCCCATTTTTTGTTAATGTCTATGGAATTTAATAGGAAATGGTATGTGTGTGGCTGAACCATTTAAAATCATTTCTGTCTTGTCTTTGATCTTGTCACTAACCATCCCTACTTATATTCCATGTTTTGTTTTATTAAAAAACTAAATATTGTATTTGGTATGAATGTAATAATGACTGTATAAAAGGAATGAAGAATAACAGCATGTTTTCTTTATAAAATGTATTGCTCTGATATGCAATTGCTTATATACTGGTTTGAAACCCTCATAGCTAGTCCTTTCTGCTACTTATATTTTCAGGTTCAAGCCTGTTTCCTGCATGTTTGTGGTGTGAAATATTAAAATGATGCATGATTTCTAGAACCGCAGATAATAATAGTTAAAAACAGTCCCTGAAAGGGCATTATTTTTGAAAAGTGCTGTGAACTCATTCCCCGTGCTGAAAAGAAGGGCTTCAATTTCCCACTTCATTGGTTTAAGTTTGATGAAAATATACAAAAAGTTTTCCTTTCCAAGCCTCCTTGCCCTTAAAGATGCTTTATTTTAATTTTAATAAATGTGTCATATTCTGTTATTGACTGTTGACAAGATATGGTTACAAGTAAATGAAAATCAGGGACTGTTGCTAACCAAGTAGTTTGAATTTCTGGGCAGCGTGTTTTGCTACAGCATTGCATTAGAAAAAGTTCTTCAAAACAGCTGTAATTAAAACAAAATGGGCCTTTCTTTTCCCTAACCTACTGTTAGTGTGTCTCACAAATGCTCTTTATTTTTCTTTCCTTTTCTTAAAGTGAAAATAATAAAATAAGCATAATGGGAACACTGCTAAATATTTCACTTTTATTTTTCTGCCCCCAACTTTTCAATTTTAAAGGATACATTGGGAAGAGGTAGAGAGAGGGAAACCGTGGGATACCAAATGCTGTTTTGAATTTTCTGTGTAGTCTGAATGTGTATGCATCAAAAGCTGCAGTGGAACCCTTCATATTAAAAGCCAAGCTCTGAGGAATGATGTACCATGCAATGAACAAGCCTGACGCTGCATGATGACTTTCTGAACAGCTGTAAGATAACTCTACTAGGATGCTAAAAGAACATGTCACTAGTCATGTGAGCAAAGTTTTAGAGGAATGGAGTCGCTGCTGAAGAGATCACTCATTCATCTCCCTCAATGCCTGTTTCCACAATCATAATGTTGCCCTTGCTTGACAGATATACTGTGTGGCAAGCCATCAAGGCCTTAGAACAGGACTTGACCCACTTCAGAGATTTCACTCCCTCTTCCCTGGTGACTGTAGCATTAAAAATGGCAAAATTAAGGGAAACATTTTAAATTAACATCATTACCATACTATAAAAAGGCATGCTAAACTGAAGGTACAGGCCAGAGAAACATTACCTTTCTTCGGCATTTGCTTTCAAGGTTTTGTTTTTGCCTGTCAGTGTTCTGCTTTGTTTTTAGTATAATTGAGTCAGTTCAATCTAAACCATTACCAAAAGTGTTGGCTCAGTGCAACATGAAAAGCAATTTTATGTGGCCTTTGCGTTGCTTCAGATTTAACGTGTGATTAACATACAAAATTATGGAACGGTAGTTACACATAAATTTATAAAATAGCATGCTGTAAAATTAGAGAAGTACATAACAAAGATAGTACTCTCTCCTTGAGTAAAGGATATAAATGTTGTATTCCAGTCTGGCACTCCTTTTGGAATTGGCGCCTAATTTTTAATGTTGTTATTGGCCTCTTGATCTACCTTTGAATCCAGTTGCATGTTTCAAACTCAGTTCCAGTCAGAGCAGAAAAAATGCCAGTGACTGGTTCAGCATGTTTCGGTGGACTCCTGCTCTGTGTGCTTTTGGTGATGCCTTATTTGTGAACTGATTTTAGTGTCAAGCATATTTGCCATTATTAGTTGTTTCTATTATTTGGACAAATTCTGGTATTCTGTCAAAGACTTGATTTGAATTCCTGAAGATACAATATAAGCTAAATAAATCTTTCAGGAAATTTTATGAACATCTTGTAACTCTCCAGTAATGTGTAATTTAATGCAATTAAGGAGTTCCCTGGCACAGCTTAATACTAAGAAAGTACTGGCATTGGTTTGAGGATTTTATATATACACACACACATGCACACATGCACGCACACACACACGCGTATGTATATGCTTATGTGTGTGTACGTGTGTGTCTGTGAGAATATATATGTGTGTTTTCCTGTGTGTGTGTCTATATATACATATGTATATATGTGCATATATATAAATATGTATACATATATAAAATCAGGGTAGGCCCAAAAATATTTAATGCACTAGCAGCTCTAATATTTTATTTTGGTTTTGCCTAACAGTATTAATTGTGCCATGGGAATAACATGTTTGTAGGATTTTCTGCTTTTGCTGTTCTTTTTTTAATCCAAACACTTGATTGTAATCAGTAATTCTTCTCCATGTCTGTGATCACCTTATAAGACTGAAGAGAAATAAAGAACAATTTATCTTTTGCCCTACTTTTAATGTACAGCCAAAGTGTTATCAATAATCTCATTGCATTTTTTTTTTCCCTGGGTCAAGACTGTTAACATAAACTAAGGCCTGTATTAAATCCCTTAAATTACCTTCCAGCTGCCTTGTTATATCTATAACCTTGCCATTAACCTGCTGCTCTTCCTCTCCTCCCATCCAACACATGATTATAGCCAAGATGTCCATCTACAAGAGAATGAAACTGGCATGTTGTTTTGATTGCGGACGCTCTGAGCGTGACTGCTCTTGCATGTCAGGCAGTGTACATAGTAACATGGACACCCTTGAGAGAGCCTTCCCACTTTCTTCTGTCTCTGTTAATGATTGCTCCACCAGTTTACGTGCCTGTAAGTTTTAACACCAACACATGCTGTTCCATGTCTGTGGTGTCTGTGATATCACTCCGTCTTGTGTTGTACATTGTAACTCTGTGAGTTTTACTAGGCTGATGCTTTTTAAAAAAATCAAACCCAAGTTTTAATACTTCTCATTTTTCTATTTTTATTTATTTTTGATATGAAGTGTAATCCATTATTTTGCTTTATGTGCTCTTTAGGAAGCTCTTGCAATAGCATGCGGGACCTTAGTAGTGCAGTTTGGTGACATCTTTTTTATTTAATTCATACAATATAAATGGTCATTAATTAAACAATGCAGTACATGCGTTTTAATGGTTGGAAGAATAGGTCTCTGTCAAAATCTATGACTGGTGCTAAGCGGGTAGCTTTAGTAGTGCTGGCACTAGAGCAGTATATGATGGGAGTGAATAAATATGGCAGACACAATTTAGTGACAGAACTGTAGGAGCTGAAACTGTGTTTAATATTACCATTATCTTTAGGGTTTTTTTTTTTTTTTTTTCTCTGTAGACCTTTATTTTCAGTAAGGCAGGATCTTCTGTCCAACTCTGAAACCCCAGAAATCTTGGGTTTACCTTTTGCGGTTCTTTTTAGTAGCATCACCCTGATGCAAATGTCCTGACTCCTCCGTACTTGTTCACAAACTATCTCTGTGTAACAGGAGTTAGGCTCTTCTGAAAGATCAGAGGTTGAGGGGGAAAAAGAGAGAAATTCTGAGTAGCCGTTAATTCACTTGACTAGTGGCTGGGATTCTAAAGCTACTTTTATCAGTTTGTGGTTAACAATTGAGGAAGATTGTTAAAAATTGTGATGATTTTTCCTTTACTTATCCCCTTCGTATGTCCATAACAGGCAAAACTATGTCTCAGGACAGGAATTGTTTTCCTTTCCCTATCCTAGTGGAAAGAAAAATGACAAATACATCAGATACAACTAGAATAAATATTAGAAGTCCAGACCAGGCAGCATGTCTGCTTTACCATCTGAGGCAGGACAAATGAAAATACTATGCAGTATTAAGTGTATAATGTAGTTGGCAGATTATGCAATTGGTTGCCTTTGATGTCATGTGTATTATGTTACCTAGTCCATCTAGTGAGTACCTTTGGTCTATTTTATGTTTGAACTATGAATCCGGACACAAAGGTAGAGTGTATACTAATAGTATAATAGTATTTTTATGAATAGTGAGTTTAATATTGTGTCGATTGAACTGATTCTAATGGAATTTCTTAGAGATTTTGCCAGAAGTGTTCTTTCTGTATATGTGTAAAAGCATGCTGTCATCCTTTTTGTCTGCTTAGTTGCAACTCGTATATCACCTCAGAGGAGTCATCTCCAAGTATTAAGTCTTGTTATAAAATGTTGGAGTTTTTATCCTTAGGGGGACTTGTATGCGAGAAAGATGTTGCTATGTTTGTTTGTTAAGAATGGTGACTGGAAGTCTTCCTAGATTGAGAGTTACTGCAGACAGTGTTATGCAAAGGAATAGCCTTTGTAACCTCTCTGGTATTGTTTGCATTAATACGGGCTAGTACGAGGAAATTATGTGGTTGGCACTGATGTTAACAGCAACCAGACAGGGCTAAATGAATATGTTCCCTACAAATGGGTGAAATTTCTGCTGTTAGTAGTGTTTGGCAAGGAGAGAAAAAGCCTAATTTGTAGGTTTACTGTAGCTTTCCAGTTCACTTAAGACCATGCAAAGGTGGAGAAGAAAACATTTTTGATTGTGTTGCCTGCTGACGCAAAAACCTTCCGTGCATGATATTATTACCATCAGACACAATACTGTTGGGAAACATGTTAAAATCTGTGTTGTATTCTGAGACATAAGCGATATTGACAGCTTTGAGGATTTATAGCATCCTGTCTTTCAAGGGCCTTTTCCCCTCTTCATCACTCCATCAAATCAAAAGAGATCTCGTTCTTCCCCTTGTGAGACAACCACCTTTGACTGTTATAATAAGTAAGAAAAAATCAATACCAGTTCAAGCTCTTCGCAGACCAACATAAGCCTTTCTTTTCCAATTAAAAAAAATATATATACATACATGTGCAAAATTTCACTGGCAGGGCTTCAATAGAAATCACTGTGTTTTCCTTGCAGTGCACAGGGGTCGAATGATGCCCATCTTGACAGAGCTAGTTAACTCAAAGAATGGTGGTGAGAGTCAGCTTTTCATTAAATATGAGCAGATGTGAAATGTAGAGTGTTTGACAATTAGAAATGGCAGCAGCAGGGCCCCAGAATCAAAGTGAGGTCAGATTGGTGGATCAGATTACCTCTCTTACATTCTTTAGTTGTTCTGAAAATCATTTTGAATTAGTGTCAGTGGAGCCATGATAGGTTTTGCCCTTTGTCTTTTATTCTAGGACTGCATTGTTTCCCCAGACACTCATTAAAGGTCATTATACTATTACAGGGCTTGCTTTGGTCGTAGTGCCCCAGTTGGGTTGGTGTGCTTCCACAATTGCTTAATACATTTATTTCTTTTTTCTTTTCTTTTTCTTTTTTTTTTCTTTTAGTTTTGAGAGTAGGCTTTTCTTTTTAAAGGTAAATTAAATCACTGACTGTTCTGTGAGACTTATTGAAACAATGAATATTTTTGTAAGAATTAACACTGTTTGTAAGACTCTGGTGTCTAGTGGAAACTTATGGCATTATCAATTTACATAATCAGGATTTAATGTGCTAATTACATAATCTGTAGAGAAAGTGGCACTTGCAGTATGTTTTCCACTGTGAATGAGTTTATTTCTCTGTGTTATTGTATTAATGCTCCGTACTTCCAGTGAATGAAAATCACATTTTGATTAAGCACAATTACATTAAAAATAGTGTTTATAAGCAGCAATCTGAAAAAAAAGATAGAGATGATCTTCCTAAATGCAAGGGAATAAGGTTTTTTATACATTTTTTTTCATGTTTAGCTGCTTTTCGTGCAGAAGTATATGGTCCAAGGATATCTTATACTGCAGAGACATGACTTAAGTACTAAGCCATTTAAAAAGAAAAGGTGTAGTCTGTACAATGATCTTGTACATGTACTTCATGTTCAAAAGGGAAACCTTTCTTACACGTGTCAAGTTTTTATGCTGTGGCCACTACTGTGGGGCTCTCAGCTTCCAAGTGCAGAGAGAAGAACATTCTTGGTAACTAGGCCCAGACTTATGCCAGACTGTGGGACTATGTGCTCCGGCATGCTGTGGTCATTCTGAGAAGCAATCTGTGAAGGCTATGACTTTGGTGAGTATCAGGCATCTCTAGAGATGAAAGACGTGGTAATTATCATTGTACTTTTAATTCTGGCAAGTTGGGGATAACAAAGAGAAAGCTTAACTTTCTGAAGCAGCCACAGCATGCATTTACTTGTGTTACCTGAGTTTAGAACCATCTATCCTGTCTGCTTTTTCTAGGGCCATCATGTGGCTTGTGCATGAGTAGTCAAGTTACCTGCTGAGTCTTTGTCCATGGTCCATTCTGCAAGATTAGATGAACATTTTGTGTAGTTTGAGTAATGAAGCTGTGTCTTGGCATTGTGGATAGCGGGCAAGGAACTCAGAGGTCCCATAAGGCTCCTTCATTTGCTGCAAGCTTAGGGTAGTGTAGACCTTGCCTATGTGTCTTTACAACTTAAATTAAACAACCCAAGTCTTTAATGACAGTTGAAATGGCCTGTCACTTAACAGATTTAGCCATAGAGAAGAATGCATAACACACACAGATTGCCCATGATATCTAAAACTCATCAGTTATGTAACTGTGCTTGGGCTTTTCTAGTGAAGTTGCCTATGAAATTTGGGAATCCTAAGTGATAGTTTTAAAAGACAGCATACTTTTTTATTTCTCTTAGAATGCAATAACCATATTGTCTACTTTTCACAAAATAAAAACCATCTATTGCTTCTCTGATGAAGTAGGGTAGAGAACAATAAATGCTTGGGTTTTTTGGAAGAGCTAAGATGTGGGAAGGTCTGTGTGTACCCTGTCAAAGAAAAACGTTTAGTAGTAGGATTTTCTTTTCATTGTGACAGTGGTTTCCACTTTACTAGATCTTAATACACACCACCTGGTAGTGTCTAGGGACTTAGAGCTTCTCAAATCAGAAACAAGTATGATCCTATTTTTGTTATCTGTACTACTCTGAAGAGTGAGATACTAAGCAAAATACTGACATGGCTTTTAACATCTTTTCAAGCCATGAGAATTTTAGTGAGGCCACAGATGGGATAGATGCTCATTTGCTCTGTCAAATTATTAATTTTGTTTTTTCTGCATTTCTTTAATGTTAACCCAGTGGTAGCTCGGTGGGGATACCGTTTCCTCTGTGTCCTGTGCAAAAAGCCAACTGCATAACCTTAGTGTTTTGAGGAAGGAGAAACTGAAGGAATAAACAACAGTTCAGATCTGCTGGGAAAGGAAAGGAGATGAAGCCCCTCAGGGAAATGGAGCTTATGAACTCATAGGGTTGTAAGCAAGTGATTATTATCAGATTGTTAAGTTTTTACAACTCACTTTTATGGAATGATCTCATCTCTCTATACTAGAGAATGATAGCATTATCTTATGTGGCCTGAAGTTGTTGTTGTTGTTGTTGTTGTTTTTTAATGAGACTACTATAAATGGACAATTACAGTGAGACATAGTGTCAAAATAAATTTTTATCAATTGAGAGTCACAGAGAAGATAAAACCTGCAGTGCTATTTACAACCATCCAATATTTGTGAAACAAATCACTCTGTGGGGAAGAGATTGTTTTACATAAACCTGTTGCCGAAAACTATTCTTTCTGCTACAGTTAACAGATTTTTTTTGCTTCTGTTAAATTAATTCTCATGCAAGTCAATAAAATTAGTTGGATTCAGAGTTGTCATCTTGAGAATTGAAGTAGCCGTGGTATTTCCTCTAAGCACTTCTACAAGCTTACATGTATGTCCTTTCAAAATACCACAAATAATGTAAAAATGAACACCTGTGTAAGTTTTAGGAAGTGTTCAGTTTTACAGAGAAAATAGCATTTTGGATATCACAGTTAAGATACAAAATCCAATTGAGGAAAAAAAAACACACAAAAACAGGCATATATCATGTTATTGTAGTCTGTAGTTCTTTCTGCTGGATTACATACATAAACAACTTATCTTCATTAGCCGCCTTCTGAGAATGATGCACTGTCAAGAAAGCTGCTATTATCGAAACTGTTTTTTTGATGGTGTTTAGATATGGGTCTTTTTTGGTGGTTTAATAGTGTCTTGAAGTATATAAAGGCACGCGATGGAAAAAATGAAACAGAAGATACCAGGGTCAGAAATTCCTCTGCTGTTGCACAGAGGTTCTTACGCCTTACCTGCTGATGTGAAGTTTGTGCTAATGCAGGCTAGAGATTGTCCAGATTTGCCGCCAGCTCTATACTCTGTAGATCTGGCAAATCAGAAGTCTGTTATGATGAGATCTGCTTTTCTGAAACCAAAAATGTCACAATTACTCTTCCACTTCCAGACCTAGTTTATATTTGTGGTTCTGCCTGACCTGCTTTCTTTCCTTGTTAAATCGCACGAAAGATGCATTCAGGTGCCCCCTCTGAAGAAGACAGGATGAACTGACTCAATCATAACTTTAATCAATGCACCAGTAGATACCACTAGTTGGCACAGTGATTTCTCTGAACCAGTCCTTGACTTTGTGTCTGCATCTCTCTCACTCTTGATTTGTACCTGAGAGTGATTCCCCCCTCCTTGGTGTATTTGTACATTTTTCTGCATTACTAGCACAGAGATGGAAGCAGTGTTGAGAATGGGCTGGTATATACCCTCCTGAAGCTCCAGTCATCTATTCCAGTGTTGTTTTGTGAATATGAATACAGTGGGGCTTCTAAATTTCCTTTTCAGACATTGAATAGAAGATACTAATTACAGAGATGAAAGAAGTAAGATGAAACAATAGGTATTTTATAGTAGATGACTTTAAATACTTAGAATTTGACTCTTACAGGAAAAAAAAAAAGAATCCTTTTTATTGTTGTATGCCTTAATAGAACCTGAGTGCTGCTAAATTATTTAACTTTCTTTTGGATATAATATGAGACTATAGATGAATAGTGAGTCATAGAAATGCCAGAGCAGGAAAAAAAAAAAAAAAAGAAAGAAAACCAAACCAAATTGTTCCTTATCAGCCAGGAGAATGGTAAAAGTGAGATGATCTGACTCATTACACGTGACCAGAATATTTAATAAGTAAATGCATTTTTAGATGAATTTTATGGTGGACTATGTACTAGGCTGGTGAGAGAACACTGCCCAGTTTGTGATGTCTATATCAAGGAGATAAAGTCTCACGTCACCACAGGATGCAGGCATACCTATGTTTATCTGCAAATCTTTTGAAGAATGGGGTAGGTGGGGGAGAAAAAGAACAACAAGTCTGCCTTTAATTCCTTTAGGCTCTACTTTGAGTAGTTTTCCTTACCAGGGTCACTGGGAAGAGACTACTGAGTGGCTTGCTTTGTTGGGGACAAGCTAGAAAAGATGTTGGCTGCATCCTGTGGAGTGAGTTTAGCAGAGGGCCTTATGCAAGGTGACATGGAAATTATGTTTGCATTTTTATTTTCTGAGTGTGGCTGGTTGTCATGAAACTCACCATGACAGTTTCTTACCACCAGGCAGCAGATTCTTCCTGTTACCTTCTTGGTGTGGGACAGATGCTAGCCGGTTAGCTCTCTATCTCTACTGTTTCTGAGCTATTTCAAGCGACAGATGCCAGGGCTGGCTCGGTTTCCACTTGAGCATTTCTGTCATAGTCCTGCCTTGAGCCCAAATTCTGACCTTTACTATATGAAATAAAGCACTTGTGAACAAGCAGTGGCTTGATCCAGAGCAGGCTTAGAGCAAATGTCAAGTGTCAAGTCAGTCTTCTGCCTCCTTGTTCTACCTGCATTAAGAACCTAGATTAGACCCTAGACTACTGCACTGACTGCCTTAGGCTTTATAGGTCTGGAGAGACATAACTTATTAACAAAGAGTTATTAAATTTTTATCAGTTTTATAACACAATGTAAATGTCTTCTATGAATCTACATTGTATTCATTATCATTTAAAACGTTAATTAAGTCAAAGTTGCATTTAATTTAGTTCTAAATGTGCCTTTGGGAGGAAGCTTTTAGGAACAGCTGCAGGATTGAGAAGCACATTGAGGCTGGGAAGTTGTTAGCACCACTTTTCAAGGTAGGTCCCCCAAGTTGATTGCCTTTCAGAGTTTTAGCTAATTTGTTTTGATGTTACTGGGAAAAGTATCAAATTAATATTGAATCAACAACAGCAGAAAGTTATCAGCTCACACTAATCACAGGCACATTTGGAATCATAGCCTTTCCATAGCCATTTCTTTTTGAAAATGAATAGTTGATCCATAAAGGGTCTAATACTAATCATCCTGTATTACATTTTTTCCCATATAATGCTCTTGTTCATTTTCTAATTTCAAAGAAAAAGATGTTCACTAACTTCCAATACTATCCATCACATTCATTAAAAAAAAAAAAATGTCTTTTGGCCTGAGTCATCTATACTGTGATCTGAAAATGGTAGGAGGTGCTTATTGTAACATAGAACAAAATGCAATACATTATCATCATATAAAATAGGACATGATATATTATAACCAACTAGAAGTAATGTTGAGAGTGTTGATGTGCACTTGTGTTATATATGGGACTTTTTTACTATTGATGTATTTTAATGAAAAACAAGAGAAAGGAGTAAAAAATCAAATACAGTGACACTGCTTTCCAGCTATCTATTTGAGATCCTCATCTTGTTTAACATATACTTGCTTTTAACCAGGTAAGTAATTACATTAGCTAGTGTGACCACTCATGCACAGACTGTGCACTTCAGTAGCTTCTGGAATTGAAGCCTGAGGGAGCCAACCTAAAGCTTACTGAAGGCATGAGAGATCCCATCAAATTAGAATCACAGAACTTAAGATTTTATCAAATTCAGTGTGGGGCAGTGGTTCAATCTTTAGTGTGGAAACCAGAACCAATTTGCTGGACGTTTGTTTTCTGGGCCATCATGTTTTTCATTTAGTACCTAGAGCTGTCCCAAGTGTTTGTACATGCCAGGGCACAAACTTCATGAATGTTTTCTGTGCTGTGTCAAAAGAGGAAATTGTCACATAGCTCTCTGTTCTTCATGATGTGCCTCCCAAGACCAGCATCCACAGCATATCCTTGTTTTGATAGAGAATCTAGAAGGGCAGATGACGTATGAATCCTTTCCTCTTCTATTTGATAGGTTTAAACAAAAAAAAAAAGATTTTGTTTGACATTTAAGTTCTTAAATATTCCTAAGAACATACATTACAGTAGATTAAACTTCAGTTATGTATGATAGTATAAATATTAGCTATTGATTCAGATTTTTTACTAGCTTTTGTTAATATGCTTTTTTATAATGTAACAATACATTTTGATATGTTATGTGATATTGAACGCTATTGCTGTATTTCAAATGTTACGAATGACTTTAGGAAGCAAACTGTATGTCACCTCATGCACACAAGCTTCATTGATACTGATCAGATCTTGTTAGCTGGTACAGTCAGTTCTTAGAAAAAGGGTGAGAAGAAAGGCTGCCACAGCGTGGCTGGTGTTGCCTGATTAAGAATTCATGTGGGCATTTCAGTTTGGGTAAAAACTCAAGGCCAGGAAAATCTGAAACAAAAATGGTGCATGACAGAGATCCCAATCTTGGCTAAAGTACTGACTTGCTATTTCTTAGTAACAGTAATACATTTTCCACCCCCACAGTTTGAGATACATTCTCAATATATTACATTTTGTGTTAAGAAGTGCTTTCAGATCTCTATGT
>JASSRY010000061.1:1377219-1388835 GCA_032466555.1 Tinamus major
ACTGGTGTCTGGGGTTATTCCTCCCCAGGTGCAGGACCTTGCACTTGGCCTTGTTGAATTTCATGAGGTTTTTCACCTGCTCAATAGAAGATTGGAGCCGTCATGTAGAATAAATAACAGAATCCAGCCTAGAAACATTCCACATTTTGTTTTAACTGCTTTTATATATACTTCATTCAACGAAGAGGAGAGGTGAGGGAGAAAGCTATAGCTCTTTCTCAGTCTTTTTTTATGGTATAAAAATTAAGTAAGACTGAAAGAAACTCTATTATTAATTAAAAACACCAACAGATGGAAAAATAAAGGAGGAAGTATTTTGATTTTTAATCAGTTTCTGCAGCCAAAAGATTTAAGTCGGGGCAGAGGGTGGAATCCTCTTTGGCAGTGCTGTTTCTGAGAGAATGTAGAGAATATAGTATGTAAAGACTCAGAGATTCAATATCATTGCAAATGAGGCCAGTGAGCCTTACCTGCATTTTAATATTTCTAGTATGTACAAATATAAAATGTACCTGTTTCTCTTTGAACAAACAGATAGAAATGAAATGTCTTTCCTGGAGTTGGCAAAGCACATAGGAAACCATTGCAACCATTTTTGTTCATTCAAATGACCATTTCAGGCACTGCACAAACCCTGCTTTGCAGTTTTCTAAAATTGACATTCTTAGGCACTATTGCGTTGTAGTTTCTAGTCAATGATTTCATTACATCTGCTACCGCACACACAAAAAAATAATGATTAGAAATTCGTAGAATAAATAATTCATTGGCAAAAAGTGATTTTTAAAGGGACCAAGTAATATATTTTTTCTGGACAAATAACAAATGTTCTGATTAGACCCTATTTCAATATTATGCTAAACTCTAGCCCAAGCTAGTCGGGTACATTTTCTTTTCTGAAACTACCTTTGATAAGAAATGCATTACAAACTCATCAGTTTAGCTTCCTGTTAACAAAGAGACAGCAGCCGTCTGGATTATTCTAGATCCGCAGTGAAACTGCCACACTATGTATGCTCAAAGTAAAGCTGTGCAAGTTTGACAAGGGGCAGATGAATCCAGGAGTTATTGTGCAGAGGTTTAAGTCTATGCGGCAGCTGACGGTTGAAATAATCATCTATACATCGCTCTGAGCTAGCTGGGGAAAGGTTGAAGCTGTATATTTTCAACATATCTAGTCTAATGGTTAATCTGTTGTCTTGTACAGGGGGTGCTGGGTGGAATCACAGCAATAGCTGACAGTTTGGAGGAATTGCTGTGGGTATTTTCAGTCGCCTGATTCACAAAGTGGTAGGTAGCAAAGTCTAAGCAGGCTTGTCATTGAAAAAGGGAAGTTGTGTCACTGTCACTCCCAGCAGAAGAAGTCTCGTAGCCAAAAGCTCCATCAACATATTGATTATTTGCATTTAGTAATACAGAGCTGCAGATCGTCCCTGCTGACCATGTGAAAGCTGAGCGTTATGGACATGATGCCAGACTGTGGAATGGTGATTGCTCCTTTGGAGGTCAGCTGGGAGGATCCTTAGATGAAAGAACAGTGAAGTCAGAGGGACAAAGCAAATAGTTTTTTAATCCAGCATGGCTTAACTGCTGAAAACACTCTATGCTTCTAGTGCTGGACTTGGCGTATCTCTACAAAGACATGGCATTACTCACTGCAGAGATTAAGTGAGTGCAATATGAATTAGATTGAAACAAAAAATGAAGTATCTGCAAGTGACAGCTCTGATGGCTGACTGTGAAGGGAAAATGCTGTGTTGGTGTTTGGCGAAAAGCAGTGCTGAAAGCACAGCAGCTGATAGACACGGGGGAGGAAGGGAGAGGTGGTATTGGTGGTGGTTGCTTAGAATGTCTGGTTTTGGTCAGGATTTCTTTTTTTTTTTTTTTTTTTTTGACTTTAAAACACATTTTCATTTTCCCTTCCAGGCAAATTGTGCTGAAGCCATTTTGTTGAAAACGCTGAACTGGTATTCTGCCTTGTTACATTTAAATTAAAGTTCAGTCCAGTTTTAAGCTACGGCAAGTGGATGCTCACAAAGAATAAATAGAGATTGCCATAGGCATACAATTAACTACATTGGTTGTTTTAAAGATGTTCAGGGAGTTGTGGATTGCATTTCAAATTATCTTCATTATAATAAATAAAATGTATAGAAGTAGAAACAGGCATGATTCCTTAATATAGTCACTAGGCAAGTCTGGGTGCTTCATTTCTTAAATGGGGTTTGAATGGGAATTCTTGAGGGTGGAGGAAAAGGTAGCAAAAGGTATGCAGCTTGATACCTCTACATAAATTACATTAATACCTCACATTTTAGGGGCATTATTTTTTATCTACCCAATATTGACAGGATTTCTAAGCAAGTTCTCCACAGCATTTACCATAAAACAGGAAGCATTTGCTCAGAGTGGAATTATGAAATACTATAGAAAAAACTGAATTTCTTAAATGATTACTCCTACTAATAATTCACTACCTGCCATTCTTGATAATCCATAATTTTTCTCTCAAAATAACCAGTAAATGTGCTGGATGGTGAGTGTCCTGAATGGTTCTAACGAGCCATGGCAAAATATGCAGTGTAGGCAGTATGCTTCTCCAGTGACTGTTTGCGTTCTGAGTAAGAACCTATGTCACAGTAAATAAAGAAAAACATACCTAACTGTAAAGTAAGAAAGAGTTCTTTTGTGCTAAACTGATCACATACTCGGAAGAGGACCCTTGTGGATTTAGAGGCTGGTGGTTTAAAATTGCACAGTGGTACAACGAGATTCCCCCAAGCCAAACAGATTTTGGTTGCCAGACTGAGCGAGGGAGTGACAGTCTGCAAGGATGTTTTTAGTTCCATGTAATCAATAGCAATCGTTGTTTCCCAAACACATTTTAGACAGAAATCAGCCCACACGATGGTGGAAACACCCAATCAGATTTGTTAGAAATTATTCATAAAAAGAAGCTTATACTGAAAAACAAATTTTTAAAAAGATTACTATTTTAAATTACGAACACTAAAGTATGTTTCTATAGAAGTGATGGTAATGGTTTATATTTTGGCGCTAGTTATATAGAGTTGCTTAACTATAACACAGTTATATCTTCTGTTCAGAATAGCATCTTTGCATTTGTATTTCCATAGGTATCCTGAAGTAGTTGTTTTTGTAGCACAGTATACATGTACATTTTGACAGGCTATTTAGACTAAAATTAATGAATTTTATCCTACTAGGCTAAACATATATAATTACATTAAAGGAATGAGGAGAAAGAGGGAGAGAGAATTATCTTTACCAAAGATAGGTTATGCAGGTATCATAACTTTTTTTTCAATATGGAATGAAAAGCCGCGAGCCATAGATTGCTAGAATCACAAAGAAACTTGTTCTGTGGACAAGTTATTTCACAGTCATCTACCATGTGGCTGCTGCTTGTTTTCATCTGAAGTAACTGAGGGTAGTTTCTGTGAGAATTTGAAGGTAGAGGTGACAGTCTGAAACTGGCAGTTAGAATCCTAGAATCTGGAGTAATTTTATGAAAAAAAAAGCAGCTCTGTTATCCGCATTGTTTGATGTTTTGCTTCCCCCACGCTGTAGTATCTATCCTTACTACTGGAGATAAGGGGAAGTGGGATGAGTTAAGCAGCTTGATCTGCCCACATGCTGAATAAGATCAGGTGACACTATTAAAGTCAAGGACAAGCTATTAAGCCCTGCTGAAAGAAAAGGCCCTTTTGATCACCTGTATCACTCCAGAAGGCACTGGTTAAAACTAGTTTCTTAATTACTTTCTTAAAACTTGTTGATTGAAGGGGGGATGAGCCTTGTCAATACATTTTGGTCTGTTCTGTGTGGGGAAAGATATATTGATGCGGGCACATGGATTTATAAAGATTATTTCTAATGCTACTGTCTGTAGTTGAAAAAAAAAACGGATTTTTATGCCTCAAGGTGTTGAAAAACATGCTTGACTATGTTGTGGCTTGTGTAGGGAGACAAGCCTGTGCAGATATTTTTTACCATACGAAAATTGTTTATCTGGAGGGATACCAAGGATAGAAGCACATGGCTTGGCAAATCCTAGTAGCTCTGAGGTGAGGTTGGGAATTGTATTTGCATTTGGCCAGTATGATGTCCTGCATTTTTTATGGCAGTTTTGCTAATCAAAGATATACGGTATCATCTAAGAATTTAAAATTCATCAGAACTGCCATGATGATGATGCATTTTTATTATAATACATTGTATTTGGTTATTAATAACCAAGAGTTGAATACTACTGTGAGTTAGATTCTGGTTTTGTTTTTACTGACACTATTCAAAAATATTCTGTCCATGACTGAATAGTTGCAAGCCATTAATTCAGAAACCATTGACTGGGAATGGGTACTTTGTCTCCAGATAGTTGAACCTTGCTAAAGAGTACTTATCAAACGAGTCTTGTAATTCATATGTAATCACCTTGTGACTGAAAAATGTTTTGTCCATGGACACAAGTGATAAGTGCGTAGATGGGAAGTATCCATTTGGTTACCAAATAATGCATTTATCTGATGGTTAAAGTAGGCAAAGATGCCAAAAAACACAACCTCCTCAGTCCTGAGCTACTGAAATTTTAAGGCAATTCAAACATATGGAAACAGTGCTGCAAGATTATCAGTCTATAAACTGCTCCTCCCAAACCTCTTCACCTCATAATACATAACAGAATACTAAATCTTACTGGCTTAGTAATATACTTTCTTCTTTATAATACACTCATTCAGAATAAAACAAGCAATAGAAGATCATTACTGCATATTTTTACTTAAAAACAGTTACAATATTTTCTGTTACTTGTCTTCTGCAGAGGATGGCATTCATTAGAGTTTTTATTTAACATGTTGTTTTTGTAAATTAGCATTAGAAGTAGATGATTAAGGTTCACAGTTCCAAGCTAAATCCATATTTAGGATATTAAACTGATTAGCCTTCTTTTCAGAAATGCTATGCATGACCTCCTGAAATACATGGCATTCAGCACTGTGGAATATCCAAACACTTTTATATAGGTTCCTAAACATCAGTTTAATTCCACAACCGTACTTGTACAATTTTGAAATGTTGATCTTACTTTTTTGTATTATTCCTTATTTTTTTTAATAGCAACAGAGTATTCTGCCTCCCCTGTCATTTTCAGTAGATTCCAAGGAATAAACTTATTCTGCAGCTAATAAATTTTGAAGCCTTTATCAACATGGGGGAAATAAATGTTCCCTCAGACACACTTACCCTAGGATAGGATTATTGCTTAAAGATGATAATATTGTGGAATAATCCTTTTATAAGTATTCTTTTTATAAAAAGCTGTAGGAAGGAAAGAAAAAAAAAAAAGCTTAAGAAAGCTGCAGGTATAAACCTTTATTTCAACTATGCAAACTGCTACTTCAAGCTTTAAAGCCTGTAATTCCAAATGATATCAAAATAGATTCATGCTTTTGAAATAATTTTTACTACAAAGACATTAATTTACATTTTTTTTTTTATTATTTAGAAGTAAAGAATGCAGCTAGATCAAGTTACCCAAAAGGTTCATATCAATTCAAGGACGCAACTACTAAATCTTTGGTTGGTGCCAAGTCCACTGAAGGAGTCCTGGAACCTGTTCCACTTGTTAATAACCGTAAAGGGAGTCTCTTTCTACCCAACAATCCCTCGCTGCTGCACCTTAACTTACAGAGTTCTGTTGAACAAGGAAAATCTACGTATTGTAGATTGCAAAGGGCTCTCAGCCTGCCTGTAAAATACCGCTACCACTCCCAAAAGCCTGGGTTGAACCAAGATCTCCGTAGGTAGCCCCTTAGTTGGATGTACAAGGCAATACAGATTGGTTTGTGCATGGTTTTGCAGTCTGTTTTCGATGTGGCTATGACATTACTAATGCTCTGTTAAGTGCTTACAGATGTGGGTTTCTCCAGATGTGGCGATTAATAAGTTAATCAAGATAGCTATTCAACTAATGTTTCTGGGTGGTTTGTGCTTTATCTTCCATTTGGATTATATGCTCCAAAGCATTTACGCTGTAGGAAAAATGAGTTTACCAGGTATTCAAGTTTGTGTAATGTTCAGTAATGCAAATGTTATTCAAAATTCTAGCTCCTTCTTGAGTTTAAAAAACAGCATTTGTAAAGTGTACTTAGTGACCTGACAGGGCAGTGAAGGAGACAGATTTATTTAAAAAATGGTCACAAATTAACAAAGGAAAAGGTTATGAACTTGCCCACTGTTTCTGAAAGACATTCCCTTTATTTTGCTTAAAAAATGAAATGAGGATAAAAGTCAAGTAATATGTTGTTACAGATGTTTCCACATTAAGGCTGTTAAAATTACCAGCACATCTTAAATCAATTCATGGAAGATTGTCTGGAGGTTATGTCATTGAAATAATGAATCCTCTTTACTCAAGAATAAGCAAACATGTTAAAACATCACTGTAACTTTAAATTAAACTCCAGCATAAACCAGAGTATCTGAAGCCTCATTAGACTTGCCTGACATTTTTCTAGCGCTGAGTCTTCCTGAACTGTAAGACTGTGAGATTCTGTGCCTATTAGAGAAGTGAGCACTGGCTTGTTACAACAGCATATTAAGCGTAATATTAAGGGATGCGCAAAAACTAGCGCTTGAATTTTACAATTTAGAGGCTGGATTGAGTTCAGGTTCTCTGAAATTCTTGAACTTATTTGCACTTCTTGTGAAAGCTGATGAAGAAAGTCTTCGTAATATGATATGACTGCGTTTTGATAAAACTCCTGTAGCATAAAGACATCAAACTACAAAAAAATGGGGCACATTCTCATTAACAAAAACACTAGGTCAAACATTCAACATCAGAATTGAGTTGTCATATATCACAGCCCATTATTCAAATATGGCAGTCTTCGTGAGAACAAGTACATTTAAGACTCCCTTTTAATTTAATTTTTATTCCTATCATGTAGACACGGGAACTATGAAATGAAAATGATATTTTATGGCTTTGCAAAAATTTTGCTAGATCTGTTTCTTTAAATATGCAGTAAATTGATAAGAGTATCTGAAGGATAATAATTAAATATGTTTTATATCCTACTTATGACTAAGAAGTCACTTGTGAGCTACCATTTCAACACTTTTGGGATCAAAGCTATAGGTAATGGTCATCATTACAAACCATTCATATATTTCCGTTTCATATATTGCCTTTCCCCATTTTATGGAATGGCATCTCTGAACTGCAGATGCAGCCTAAACTGCAGATTTCATTGAAAAAACAAAAGTTTGAATGTGCTATGATTAAGATAGATCATCTTGCATTGCTGCAATGAAGATAAATGGCTCCCTTGCTTAAGCAAGGCACAGCTTTAGCAAGCTCTGAGAAGGTTTGCTAACAGGTATTAGCTTGTGAGCCATGTTAATGTTGGGCTTTACAGGTAATTCCTGACAGTTGCATAGTGCGGAGATGACAAGCACTTATCAAAAGGAGTTTGTTTACTGTAGATGAGGTATGACAAATGACTGTGGACTGCTAAAATCTAGTTCTACCATTCTGGATGATTACTCAATTTTGTCTTATACTAAGATTTTGGCCAAGAATTTGTTTTATAATTGGCTGGCAGGGTAGTGGCTGATAGCTGTGGAGAAGAAAGAAGTAAAATAAAAACAATTAAATAAAAAGATGCTGGGCCATGCATGACAAAAGATCCATATAGCACTAACTTCTAGCATTTGAAAGGATCGGGCATAAGTCTTATTAGCTAGGTAAAAACTTCAAAAAGTACTCTTATGTAGTAATGTTTTCTTTTTTTTATAGAAATATTTTTGACTGTAATAAAATCTAAGGTGTCCTCTACTAAAATACATTGGCAAATAATCCTAATGAGTGTAGAGCTTCTTTATACTAGTGAAAAAAAACAGAACAATACTCTTTTCTTATAGTGCAAAACTGAATCCGTGACAAACATTCTGAGACCGTGTGGTATCAGTGCAAATAAAGTGAAACTTAGATATTTTGCTACCAAAAGTAGAAACATATCACTTGTAGCTGATTTCTGTAGAGGAACGTTTTGTGTGTTTCTTATTCCTTTGATCTTTCAAGTGGTGAATCCACCAGATTAGAAGTGGATATTTATACCCAATAAAGAACAAGGGAGCATGGTTTATACCTTGAATACAGCTTATTGCCTGTGTGGAATATCACGTGAATAATTTCTTGATGAACAAGTTAAACAAGACTATGCCATTTTGAAGAGAGTGATTTGCAGGGGATGCTATGAGATGTGCACATAATGACAATATTTTAATAATCTGAAATGGGAAAATTCTCTTAACAAATAATTCTGTAACTATTCACTTAAGGAAACAAATAGCTAAATACTGAAGTGATCCAGTTTAATTCCAACAAACTCTTGTGTAAAGCAATTTTCAAACTGTATGTTTTTGATAATTTTCTGTGTACTTAGCTCTCAGACAAACAAAGAATAGTACTTAACCAGTCACTGGTAAGCATTTCCACTGCTGGACTCTGAAGAGAGAAAAAAAGAAAGAGAGAGAGAGAAAAAGAAATAGTCAAATCTGAAGAAAATAACTTTGTCTTTGGGAGTTTTTAAAGGAAAAGAAAGTAAGTTAAGCTAGTAAAATAAATCATTATAAGACAACAATTGCTTAAATATAGGTATAGTCCTATATATTCCCATTTTGTTTTTGTTTTTTCTTTTCTATTTTTAAGGCTTTTAATCAGTGTTTGTTTTTAACTTCCTGGATGCTTTAGGTGATGCGAGGTCATTTAAAAAGACAGGAAATCCGTCTTTTCAGGGCCCAGGCCTTCAGTCTTGGTCAAGGCAAAATGAAGTTCCATAGCAGATTGTGGAACCCAGACAGACATGACAGGCTAGAATGCAGACTGTAATAAAATAGTGTCAGAGAGGGTTATTGCAGAAGGATATTGCTTAATTTGTTCCTAGATAAATCTAGAGCAGGTGACATATGTCCAGGTTTGCTTTTTTAGGCTGTTCCTACATAGCTCATCACAAATTGAATTTTTTTTTTTGCAGCCTCTGCTTGTGCACTGCTAATGTGTATTAAGCTTCTTTAATACAGATACTACTACTACTAATCTTTTTCCTTTTGACTCTAGAGTAACAGCTTCCTAGGCCTCAGTTGCATTATCTGCTAGTTTGTTTTTCAGCTGACAATAGATGGAAAAGGATCTTTTTTTTTTTTTTTTTTGGAATAATTCAGCATTAGTCTGAATTTGAGAAAGCAGAGTAAGGCAACTCCCTTTGAAAACAAATGATGCAACCTTTATGTGAAAATTTTTAAGTGCAGTCTCCATCTTAAAACCATAAAGCTGATGGTTAATACTTACAGATAAGTTATTAGGAAGCTGCACTTGTTTAAGCAATGAGTATTATGACTTAGGTTGTCCAAGAGTAGTTCTGACTGTCAAAATCGTAAGTGATTTTTACATCTGGAAACCGATTTGTCATTGGAAATGCTCCTCATCCTCATTAAACGATCGCGTAGCACGTGCATCCTGTTCTCTAGGCGTTGTCTCCCCACCTCCATTCACCCTCGTTGTGTTCCCTGCTGCGGTGGCAGCTCCCCTTTGTGAGAAGGGTGCAGTGAGGAGGTCTGAGCTGTGCGCAATGGCAGGCAGCACTCCCAGCCCCAGCTAACTGAATCATTGAACATCAAGGCATTGAATATTTTACATCTCTTCATGAAGACTCTGCTGTTTGACATGTGAAGAGCAAGAACCAACTGGTGTCTGGTTCATTAGCAAAAGCAGGCTGGCAGCTGTTATGTTGGTATTGCAAACAGCACTTTATCTTTCTGGAAATAGAGCAGAGCACTAATTCTACTCTTCTGTAGCACAGATTAACTGAAAATAACTCTAAGAATAACCCGAATGTGGTTCCCCTCTTTTGTTTTCGAAGTATGAAACCAATTTGAACGCCTGTGTTCAAAACCCTGGTATTCTTCCCTGCTTCTCCTTCTCCTTCAAACCAATCTCTGACTAACATGTATTTGATTTTTATTACTGTTGGGACTATGTTAGCAGTGAAGTATCAGTGCGTGAATGGACATAGAGTGTGTGTTCTTTGCTACTTCACTTGTACTTTGTATTGCACCTAGAGCAGTACCTAATCTCATGAGTTCCTTATATTTCCAGTTGAAGATGAGCAGCCGTCAACGCTCTCACCCAAAAAAAAGCAGCGAAATGGAGGCATGCGAAATTCACCCAACTCCTCACCCAAACTGATGAGGTAAGACTGTAAGCAACTCCTATCTTCATCTGCTTTCTTCCCTCCTTCCTGTTCTCCCCGCCCCCCCGCCCCACATCAAAAATAAGGGGAAGAGGTGAGGGGGGAAAAAAAAAAAATCTTAGATGGTTTCTGAAAGGCTGAAGTATTTATTCTGTCAGCTTGTCAGCAGTTAATGATAGAGCTGAAAAAAATTCTGTCATGAAAAACAGTTTGAAAAGCTGTTTGAAAAATACATAGGCTTTAAAGTCTTAGCTGTCACCCTGTCCTGTCCGTGTGTAGTTCTTAAACAGCAGTGGCACTAATGATAGCACTAACCAATCAGAGGAACTCCTGTGGTTAGTTTGCCTCAGGCAAGTCTCTTTTTGTTGGATTCCCTCTGAGTACTGTTTTCTGTACTTAAGGCCATATGTGAGATGTATCATCACAATCAAAAATGAACCTGAATATTACCTTCCTTTTATCCTGTCGATTGAAATCAAATTTCTATTAATTGATTTAGACTGATAAAAAAAAGTCTAATAATCTATGTACTTGCCAAAGCAAAGTTCAAAACTAATGCAGTTTTACTCAGGCTAAAAGCACATTAATTATGGAATACAAGGATTTTTTAAAGGATAGTATATACTCCAAAAGGGGATGATGAAAACATCATCTTGTTAGTGATATTTCCCCCCTGTTTCTATATGTACAGCAGTAGGACTGTGTATAACTATTAGTTTCCTTCGATAGGACAATTTGCCTCTAAGGAGATTTGTTAAAAATAGAACTGCAACAGGAAAATTGGAATCCATTAAAATTGCGAGGCATTTCCATTCTTTCTTGCTGTGCTTCACCCTTTGCCTGCTCAAGTCAATCAGCACAAGATCAGAAACCAGTCGTGGAGTTTTCCGCAAGCAGGCTGTTCCTGCTCGGATTGTGCGTATCTCAAGTAGCCAGGCTAGATAACTCCATCTGTAATTTTTATCCAGAACTAAATTTCATAGCAAAGATTTTCTGCTACTATACATACAGACAAATGCAAGCTTATTTGCATATATAAACAGACACATTCATGCGGTTTGGGGGTGTATGTGTTAGTACGGAAACTCTGATCTTCAATCATGAAAGGTATGTGAGAAAAATTTAATATGAATATTTAGTTATTTATATATAATCACTTACTACTTTTAGCAATGACTTTGTTCTTTTAAGAATTCTGAATAACAGCTAGATAATTTTCCTCTCTGTATTTCAGTCAGTAGACTGGGAATTTCCTTGGTCAGTTAAGGAAGCATCCATATTTGTTTATTGTTACTGCATTCTAGGGCATATTCAAGGACATAACTTCTACAAGTCG